>OZ018391.1:11219778-11404504 GCA_963969525.1 Ontholestes murinus | reverse complement strand
CATTCACAGTACTTTTGTGGTGCATACTGGATAGTAAAGTTACTGATTTTCTTCGTTTTGGTACATAGGATATATAGGACATCAAATTATTAATTTAAGCTTTCGCTACTGTCACTATATTCGTTTCTAAAAAAAATATTGCAATCTTAGTATAAAATTTATTTAGAAAAAAATTTTAACGTAAAATTTACTTAAGAAATTTTAACGTAAAATTTACTTAAGAAATTTTAGTTGTGAGAGTGTGGGGGAGCACTTAACTACTACATAACCCCGCATTTTTTTAAATACAACTAATGATTACTAAGAGATACATCAAACAATTGAGTTTAAGTTTCAGACTTTATTATCCTATTCTCTTTGATTTTTTTCTCTTATTAATGGTTGATTATATTTTAAAAATTAAAGGATGGGATTCAAAAACACCCCCATTAGCCCCCACAAACACCCAGAAGTAATATTTCTTAGTAAATTTTAGAATAGAATAGAATTTTATTGTGCTACAAACATTAAGTTCTTACACTCGTCATACATAATAGACTCGTAAAACTAATCCTAATATAATAACTAAACATGAGAAATTATATATATATTATATATATATATATATATATATATATATATATATATATATATATATATAATTTTATTTTAACTTTTCTGAATCACACTGACCTGACCAAACAGTGTATAGCTGCTCAAAGTTCTATTTTTATTGTACTTTCAACTGATGTCCTCAAATATGGAAAATTCGAAATCTAACCTCAAAATGTACGCCATGTGCACGTGGTCGCACCTCACGTAGGATTTTACTCTTAATTGTTTACAAGTAAGTCGCCCTTATTTTCTCAATGCGTCCATAACTACTTTTATTATTTTTATAAACTATTCTGTGATTTTATTACTACTTACTAATGTAATTTTAAATGTAAGATCTGTATTATAAAAAAAAAACATTTTTAGGCTCTGAAGATGCACACATGTGTGTGCGAAACGTTAGCTAGGTTCATAACAATATAGAGGACTTAAGCAAAAACCACATCTTTTATTGCTACCTACATTTCGTCTGGACTTGAATCCCGTTACTCCATTCTATTATATATATATATATATATATATATATATATAAACAAACAAAAAAAATTATAATACTGTAATTAATATTAATATTGTATAATTTAAGTTTAACAGAAGAAAAAAGAAAAAAGAAGGGGAAAAGAAAAGAAATGCTACAAAGAGGTATTAGTTTACAATTCTAGTGCTGCAAAGAATTTTCAGTGACTCAAGTAGTCATTCAATGTGTAAAATTCTTTGCAAATTAAATATTCCTTTAATTGTTTTTTGAAATCCTTTTCTTCGGAAATGTCTTGCAAGCTTTTAGGAAATTTATTGAAAAGCTTCAATTCAATGGTGAATTTTTGTAGAGGCTTAGTCAATGAGCTGTATATATGTTGATTAGTATTGCATGTATCATACGGATGGCGAGTTTCACAGGTGACAAATTTGTATTTATTCTTAAAATAAAAAGTTAGCACTTCGTAAATATAAAGGCTACAGAAAGTAAGTAGGCCTGTGTCCTTGAATTTACCTCTACAGCTGTCTTTATACGACATGTGCAGTGCTCTCTTTTGAACAATGAATATTTGATTAACCCATATTGAACTACCATAATACATAATTCCATAATTCAACATTTGATTTATAAAATGTGATTAAAGTTTTAGTATTTATTAGTTTCTTAATATTCGCAAATTATAGCAGCATATATTTAGTTTCTGGGATAATTGTTTACAAAGGAAGTTCCAATTTAACTTATTCTCAATAACCATTCCTAGAAAATTTGTTTTATTTTGTATTTCAAAATGTTCGTCATTTAAAAGAATTGAATCTAGGTTATTTGATTTATTTTTTGTTGAGAACATTATGAGATTAGTTTTAGTTTTATTTAACAATAATTTATTTTGTACTGTCCAATTTTGTGCAGTTTTAAATGTTTAATTTGATTTATTGACTAAGTCGGGTATATTAGAACTTAAAATAAGCAGGCTAGTGTCGTCAGCATATGTTGTTATAAGACTTTTTTGATCTCTGATGTTTTTGGGTAAATCATTTACATAAATGACAAATAGTATAGGGCCCAGTATACTGCCTTGCGGTACCCCAATATTAGTTGTAGGTTCATCAGAGTATTTTCCATTAATTTTAACTTGGTGAGCTCTATTTGTCAAGTATGATTGTAACAACTCATTTTCCACTCCTTTTATACCATAATATTCCATTTTTTCTAAAAGGATTTAATGACTCATAGTATCAAAAGCCTTGGAGAGATCAAGAAATATTCCCAAAGGCAGATCTGATCTCTCCAAAGCATTCGTGACATTATTTAAGTAATCATAAATTGCTGTATTAGTTGATTTATTTGCGAAAAACCCATTTTGTGCTACATCTAACAAATTGTTTATTGCTATAATTTTTTCTAATATCTCTGAAAAACTGATAATTAAGTAACTGGTCTGTAATTACTGAAATTAGTATTGTCTCCTTTTTTGTGAATTGGAATTATAATACATTCTTTTAAACAGGCTGGGAAGATTCCCTTTTCAAGGCTAAGATTAATTAAGTATAACAGCGGTTCAATAAGTTCATTTACGGCTAGCTTAACTGCCTCAGTTATTATTTCATCATACCCCGATGATTTCTTATTTTTTAATGCAAGAATAATATTAAAAACTTCTGTGGTGGATACAGGTTTTAAGAAAAATGATTTTGTGTCCTTTTAAGAGTACACTTATAAGAGAACTGCGATATTTTGTTTACTTCTGTTGTGGCTATATTATTAAAATATTTATTTACCTTTTAAAATTTCTAGCTTATCAGATTGGCATTTTTGTTTTCCCAGTAAGTTATTAATTATGGCCCAAGTGGTTTTAATTTTATTGTCACTGCATAGGATTCGTTCTGTAATTTTGATGCTTATATTTTCCTTCAGAAGGTTGTCGTACTCTTTCTTAACTTTACAGTACATCATTTTATCCCTACCATTATGATGTTTAGTTATAGAAAGGCAGTCTAAGATTTTCTTTTTATTAATAATCTCTGGATTATTGCAAAATTTTGAGATTTTGTATTGATGTTTCTGTTTCTAGGAGTTACTAGCTATCGGACAAGAAGGGTTTAATGCCGCATTGATTATGTCCATAAAATTTTGCCAAGATTGGTCAACGTTAGATATTGTACACATGTTTCTGTTTTTCTAAATATTAAATAATTTCAACACTAAAATTGGAATAATTTTTAACTAATACAGTGAATGCGATGCAAGTTTTAATGTATATGTAGGGTGGGTGGGTGTCCACTATCCCACCCTCCAATCTTTAAAATATACTCAAGATTCCTAAGAAATAAATATTGTTTTTAAGTAATTTGTACTGTAAATATGTTTTGTTTGTTGTATCTTTAAATAGTCGTTAATTGAATAATAATATGTATTAAAATCCTTTAGTTCGTTGTAGAAAATTAAATATTAAATTTAAAAATACGAAAACATTTCGTGATTTTACAACGGTGAGTCTTACTAAGACTACAGTCTGTTATAGAAACACGAAATGTTTTCGTATTTTTAAATTTGTTATTTAGTCGTTAATTGTATTTTGAAAATTGGATATTGAATTGGTAAAAAAACTTTTGTTAATTTCACTCTACTAGTTAGAAATTTGTGAGTTACTTGCAGATAAACTTGATTAATTAATAAAATATTAAGAACCTTTGTTCGCAAATATTATTATATTTACAGAATTTACTAGTTATTGTCAAAATTATTATGAAAAATAGAAAAATGTTATGATAAACTCAACCGTAGAAATTCTAATTTTTTATGTGTATTTATTTAGGAGGGTTGTTTGCTATCTCATGCTGTAAATTTTAAAATACAGGCAATGAATATTGAGGAAGAAATTAAGTAAAATATATTAATATTACACGCCGGTGGTGGCGCATCGGTTACGGCCCCGAACTGACGTGCAGCAACGTTGATTCGGGTCAGTAGTCGGATGGGTGACCGGTACCATTCACCATTGGGATACAATTAATGGTGCTTTAGAGTGACGGGGGCGATCCTTTAAAGTAACAAGCTCATTTACACACACACAAATACACAAATGACACATGGCGGAAGGACCACGTGGTCGATAGCCTTACACTACTACTACTACTACTACTATATTAATATTATAGAAGAATTGTTTGCAAATTAAATTCATTCCTTAGAATTCTCGATAATGATTCAGAGATTGAAGGGTGGGATGGTAATCACCCACCCACCCTACATGTGCATTGAAACTTTCACTACTCTCACTCTATTCCTTTTTGGAAAATTATTGCAGTCTTCGTGTAAAATTTATTTTGAAAAAGTTTTAAAGTAAAATTAACTGAAGAAATTTCCATTGTGTGAGTGTGGGTTGGTGGCGCTTATATAATACCCCAGCCCGCATTTTTTTAAATACAACCAATGATCATTATATTATTAAGATAAATCAAACAATTGAGTCTACTTTTCAGACATTTTTATGCTGTTTAATTTGATTTTTTCTTACGATTCGTTGATTTTATTTTTTAAATTAAATGATGGAATAAAAAACCACCGTATTCAGTCCGCACAAAAACCCAGAAAAACAATTTCTGTAATAAATTTTAAACACATGTTTCTGCTTTTCTACAATAATTTCGAGAGTAAAATTGCAATAATTTTCAAGAAACTAATACAGTGACAATGATTAAAGTTTTAATATATATGTAATGGTTGGGTGGTGACTATTCCACCCTCCAATCTTTAAAACATACTCAAAATTCTTAATTTTGTTTTCAAGCAATTTGTACTGTAAATATGTTTTCTTTGTTGTTTCTTTGAATAATCGTTGATTGTATTTTGAAACTTATAAGATGAAATAGTAAAAAACTTTCGTTAATTTCACTCCATTAGTTTATTGAAATATATTTCAGTTTTAATGTCGCAATTATTAAGAAAAATAAAAAATATGTTATAATAAAAAAACACACTTTTTAAAAGAAATTTCGAATATCTATTACCATTCAATTTATTTAATTTCAGTGTTCCCTCTGTCTTAATTGAAAAGGATAACATGAATTTTAAAGTCAAGGTCACTTAAAGGTCATTCGTCAATGCCTTTGAATATCAAGGTCATTTGAATGTCCAAGTCATTTGCATGTTAAGGTCACTTCAATTCAAGGTCAAGGTCGTATGGAGGTCAATGTTTTTTAATTGATTTGTTGTATACATATTTTTTTAAGATAGAGGTACAAAGATGTATAAATAAATAAATTAATAAACTCATGTGAAGGTCGAGGTTATTTGCATGTCAAGGTCATATTTTGGTGAATGCAATATGAAGGTCAAGGTCAACACATCATCTGACCTTGAACTAGCCGATTCTGGAACCTCCTCACTCACTTACTCACTCACTCCACCTGCTTCTTTCTTGTTTCGGCTATAAATAAATCCGGAAACCTTCTCAAAGAAAATTAAAAAGAAATATTCTTTAAAAAAATGTAGAAATTTGGATAAATAATAGAAATTTATAAAATACATTGAGAAAATTCTAGAAATTATGGAGAGATTTCTGAAGAGTTTAAACTGTAAGGAATCGTAGAATAATCTTTAAATATAAAAGTAAAATTGTAGGAAAATTAATTTTGAAGAAAATTATTATTTATTTAATGTATTATTTTATTATGTACCTATTAGTCTTCATTTATTTTATATTATTATGTGTTTGTGCATTCATATTTATCTCTTGTATTTTGCTTGTATTACTGACTTGTGTAACACTAATTTCTGTGAGGTCCACCAATAAATTATTATTATTATTATATTAAAACCGATAAGAAAATGCCAGAAGTGTTGAAAAAATCTTGAAATCTAAAAATATAAATAAAACGTTTTCGCAATTTATAAAATTTCAAAATAAATTGATAAGAATTTTTGAAAAATTCTAAATGGTTTGAAGAAAATTCACAAAAATTTAAAAAAAAAATGCTGTTAAGATAAAGTAAGATATAGTTGAAATTCTTAACTCTTTTTATTGTTGAGAATTTCAACTATATCTTACTTTATCTTAACAGACTTGGACAAGGTATTAGAACATTTTTGAATTTTTTAAGAGAAATCCGAAAAAATTCTGAAAAATTTTAAATTTTGAAAAAAAAGTTGGAAGAACAATGCCATAAAAATTTTGAAAACAATACTTAAAAATAAATACTCAAGACATACAGAAATATAAAGGAAATTCTGAAAGCTGAAAGCTTCTGGAAGCTTCGAAATTTATTTTCTCAATTTAAAAGATTAAAATGAGCTAGAAAATTTCAAAAATTTAAAAGGTAATTTTGTGGAAAATTTTGGAACTATCAAAGAAATTCTGGAACTTGTGCAGAGATACTTTTAGGAACTTCTGATAAAATTAAGGAATAAAAAATATTTTAAAAATCTAAGATTAATTGTGAGAATATTATATAATTTAACAAAATTTCACAGAGATTCTCGAAAAAGTCTAGAAATCTCGAAGAAAATGTTCTCAATCTATAAAATTGGCTTGAAAAATGTAAAAGATTAAATATTTCAAAACTCTGAAAGAAAATATTCAAACTTATGCAGAGATGTTTTTGTAAACTTTTCAAAAAAGTAAGGAATTGTGAAAATATTTCAAAAAATTTGCAATGAAAAATCTGACAAAATTTTACAAAAAAATGCACAAGAAAGCTTATAGAAATCTTGAAGAACCTTCTCATAAGCTTAAAAATTAGCTAGAAAATTTAATAAATCTGAAAAATAAATTGGTGGTAAATTCAAAAACCCTCGAAGAAAATTCTGGAACTTATGCGGATATATTTTTGGAAACATTTGATAAAAACGGGAAACTGCAAACATATTTAAATAAAAATATGAGAAATTTTAGGAAAAGTATAAAAATTTTTAAGGAAATTATTTGTGATTAAAATATAGTGAATATTTCAATTCAGTATTCAGATCAAGATGTTGTTTTGCTGGAATAAATCATTGCAGCGTACAAAGTCTCCACAAAAGTTGTATTGTTAAAAACATAATATTCGGGAATGTTAAAGTCTCCCATAATGAGTAACTGCTTATACCGGAACTAATTTCCAATTGAATTAAACATAGTAGAGTATTTATTAAATGTAGATTAAGGTTTGATGTAGACACATATTGGAACCAGATGTTTATCTTATAGCTTGAGCTTATCAACAATATGTTGAGTGTAATCAGAATGCTGAAAATTATGGTTGATGAGCTTAGAAAAAAAAACCGCAAATATACAACAATTAAGGTACAGCCACAAACAGATCTGGAACCGCTGTGCAACCCCGTATCTATTTAAAAGCTAATGTTAAAATCACTGTTATGCAAGCTGTTCTGTACGCCTACAAATTTAGAATTTAGTCCAAGAATACTTTGATATAGTACATGAAGGCTATGTGAGTGTTGGGTAGAATCTAGGTTTTTGTCTCGGATAATTTTATTGAATATATTCAGGGTATGATTTCCGTACTTAATGAAGAGTTTCTCTCATTCACGTCGTTTGCATTCCGCAAACGCAAGTTAAAATTTCTCATGATGCATCGGCGATAAACCATTTTTGAGTTTAAATTTATTACCAAGCTTCATTTTGTTCTTAAGTATTTTAGTTGCCCTGCAACATTGGTCCAGGGTGATTTTAATAGGATGTCGTCTGTCACCGACTTTACTTAATCTGAAGACCTTCCTAAGAGATACTGAACTACCAAGCGACAGAAGTAGTGTTGTTAATTCATCAGAGCCCTTTAGGTTGTCATTAGAGGATTTTTTTGGCAATTTATATAGAATGAAATTTTCTCTGCTTCAATTTCGCTAATGATATTTAGATTAAAGTTCATCTTAGGACCGTTTATTTTGTCTTCTAATGGGGTTAGACTATTTCTGATCAGATATTATGGCATTAAGCCGGATGTTATTCTTCGCCAACCTATGATATGTACTTGTTAATTGACTAACGGACTCCTTGAGCTCTTTAACTGTACTACAAGGTCATATATTGTATCAACTAACAGTGGATTCTATGGGCAAGGTGTCAGGCAAAATCGAATCATCACAAGTACTACTAGAACTTGTTAGTCTAGTATACTTTTTGCAGCAGATAACTTCTCCATCATTGCTGCGAATCAAATACTACTAACGTGCAATTAAATAAAACACTAGTTTGGCACTTTTTTCACTTGGTTTAGTTATCGCTAGATGTAAATTTCGGTCAAAGTCCAAGTGACCATTATCAATAACAAACAAAATTTACATCTAGCGACAAATAAACCAAGTGAAGAAAGTGCCAAAGTAGTGTTTTATTTAATTAATAACATTTTCACGTATTCTTAAAATCCAACATGCATTTACAACATTTATCAAAGTCACTAACTGCCTCTTTACATTTTTTTTCAGTGAGTATCCTCGACCATACTAAAGTGAGGATGAATTCAAATCAGTTAGATATGAAGTTGCGTTAAAACACGAGGCAATAAGATCCCTTGCTTTTTCTACACGTATCTCACCAACACTACGTCTCCTACCCCCTTTATAAACTCTACAGCTTCTGATTGTCTACTCTTCTGTATCTTTACTATCATTCCTTATTTGCTCTATTTTTCGTCGTATCATTTCTTTCTTATACATTTAACATCTAAAATCCTCTAGTAATCTTCTACTTAGTGCTTCCTATTTCTCCTTTATCATCCATGTTTTACTAATCATACTGTTTTCTCTTTCTCTTAGCCTTTCTTTTAATTTTGCTTTTATCCTCTTATTATTATTACCTGCAAATCTTTCTTCTTCCAGTTACCTCTCCTCTGCGAATTCTACCTCTAGTCGTTTTTTGCTTCATCTATTAACTCCTCTTGCCACTGCATCATCTCCATATATTTCCATCTACTATCAACTTCTGATATCACATCCAAATCAAATGTCTTCTTTGCTCTTTCCATTATGTTTCTTTGCACCTCTTGCCATCAATATAAATTTCGGCTTCCGTTTTTTTTAAATTTGCTTCTTATTTTTTTATCATCCTAATCTTATATTCACTCTCTCTTCAACATCATTAACTTGTATGTCTCATCTCTTTACAGGCGTCAATTAGAAATGTATATAAAACTTTGCTCTTAACTAAATTCACAAGAAGCTTGCGAAAATTAGGCATAAAATCGGAAAATCAGAGACTGGACTGACATTGTACAGGACAGTCGATTCTAGCACTTAGAAATTCTGAACGTGATTAAACCAGACTTTCTATAAAACCTTTCTGACGTAATGACTAAATTTGTGAATATTGACATTCGCCAGGATAGCCTGAACCAAATCAAAGCCCTAAAATATAACTCTGTAATCTGATGTCTACAAAAAAAGGCTAAAAAGAGGCATATATCTGTTTCATCTCAGACAGCTAGGTTGCCATTAAGAACCTCAAAGTGTACAGCTTTAATTCTAAAACTACTTGGAACTGTAAACTAGCTTTAAAATTGACCAAGGATAACAAGCTTACTCTTATGTGGGTATCTGACAATGCAAGTCCACATATGGGCTATCAAAAACACATAGGAAGGGCGTGGTTAAAGAGTGGGAAAAATAGGTGCAAACTTTGGTACTAGATAAAGACACCAGGTCAAAGGCAATAAAAATTTATTGACTTCTCGCCTAGCAGAACTAAATAGCTCTTGTGCCTCACTAAAAGAGAGATAAGAATGGTCAAAGGTCTCCGTATAAGACATTTCCCAGTGAAGTATCATCACAAGATAAATAAAGTAGACAACATCACTTGTAGACTATGTAAATTGTCAGAGGAAATGGTCGAGAACATTATATGCTTATCAGCAGCACAGATGAGCTCTAATCAGAGAAATGGCGATAACGGATTAAGGCAAGACTCTTAGGAAGTTAATTGATTTTATCAAGAAAATTGAATTCCTGGGAACATATTTGTAGCAGTGTACTTGTACAAAAGATCTAAACAGGAAACAGTGAAAGTTTTTTTTATAGCTAAACGACTCCTTCTAAACTTTATTTTTGTAATGAGTTTGGTGAAGAGAAAGGCCACGAAAGTAGATTAACATTAGCAGTAAAAACCTTTGCGGTGCATTATCGTACTAAAAACCTTTCCAATTTCTATTTCTTGCAGACATATCTGTAATACTGGTTTATGCATGTTGTTAATAGAAGAAAAAACCTTTTCTGTGGATAGATTGAAGTTAGCTTCAATATCGTCCATTCCGCTGAAAATTTGAAAATATGTCGATGTTCGAAAACCTACTAACTGCAAATTTTTTAGACTGTGTAACCAATCTTCAACCACAATAAGCCCATAAATAAAATGGAGACACCTTACTGAAGAAGATAAAATTTCATTGCACATTACAATGCAATCTTTTATTATATTATCAGGCCAGGAGTATGGTGATTAACTTAGGTCAGGAGTACGCTAAGGTAATTAATAATTTATTGGTATAGGTCAAGAGTACGCTGCAATAATAAATATTTTTTTCACCTATATCAGGAGTAGGCTAGGTAAATAAATATTTTATTAACTTAGGTCAAGACTATGCTAGGATAATAAATAATTTTTTGAAATAGGTCAGGAGTACGCTAGGGCAGACAGTTGATAATTTACTTTGATAGGTTAAAAGTACGCTCCGATAATAAATCATTATTAAAGCCTGTTTTAAGAGTATGTAAGTTAGACCAAATAATAATATTTTATCTTAGAGCAATGCATTCTCTTAAAAGCATTTTTTTGTTAATATAGCCTACAAATATAAATAATTCTATTTAGAGAATAAAATCTGATTGTATGAATTAGTTTTGGTATACATCTATAAAAAATTTAATTAACTAAATACCTGAACCCTAATTTTCCACACGCATTACATTAATTACTATCGCCACAATCGAAAATCCCTTTAATCGCCGGCGGTTGCAACATAAAGAACTTTCCCTCCCCGGACAGAAAAAGGGACGCGTTTCTCCATTTGCGGAACCGTAAAGGAATTCGCGAAACGAACGGCCACGAAAAGGAGTTACCTATCTGCTAATTGGACCCTCTGTCCGGAAACCATTCTTTCTTCTCCTCCGCGCGTTAATTAACACCGTCTTGATTGAATCAATTACGCGGGCGCCCTTAAAAATGTAAGCACATAAAGTGACCACTGTGCCATGTAAACGATCCTCGAGAGCGTGACATAACTGTGATTAATTCAATTACGGACCGACGCCAAAGGAAATCCACGCCGGCTTTGTCCCTTTGCCGTAAACCAGTGGTACATAATTAAAGTTCGATGGTCTAGCGTATTGCAATCGAGATGCTTTTAACGGTATATTCAGAGCCAATATTGTAATTACTATTCGAATAATAATCAATAATATTATTATGAAATTTCAATTTGAAAATCGAATAATAGTGTAAAATTCTGTATTATGCCATAGGGATTAATATTATTTAGTGTCTTACTATTAGAAATGTCATTGAGATTTTGTGTAAAGACAAATATACATCAAAAATTTTAGTTATTCCCTGGGCTACATTAGAATGTAATTGACAAGGTGGGTACATAATGAAATTGCTTTAAGAAATAAGATTTTCACATATTTTTTTAATGGCGGAATATTTCTAATAATAAAAAAGTATTATAAAAATTTGGAATATACTGAATATATAAGTTTTATATAAACAGCACTAGAAACTGAACTAGAGCTAGTAGTAAATTTAGTTTATCATTAATTAAGTCATGAATGATTATGAGTTAAACTAACTTGAAATTAGTAGTACCTACGATGTGGAAATTATAATCATTCGCAGTATTGCCCATTAATCTAGCTACTTCAACAGGGAATTAATTTTAATGGCTTTAATTCTAAACTCTAAATTGTTAACTGCAAACTATTAAAAATTTCTTTTGGTTATTCAAAATTTTTTGACTTAAATATAACAATTAAATACAAACAATGGAATTAAAAATTAGTCTCATTAGTAAGTGATTCTAATTTTTATACTATATAATATAGAATATATTTTTTTAAATTAATAACTGACGTTTTATTTTTTAACAAATGGAATTGCGCGCAAATATTACAGCCGCCCTAAACGTTATTTTTTTACGGGGTATTAATTGCAGCTGCTATTTTTGGCTGTCGTTTACATAGCGTTTGATTAAAATTTATACCCCGTGCGGTGATGGAAGGGCGATTCCCATATATATATATATTTTTTTTTTTTTGCACGCGGCTCCTCTCGAATATTGAAAATGTGCAAATTTATGGTTCCGGTTTTCCGCTCCGCCGGGAATTACCTATTCCGATTTAATTAACTTTTGGGCGCACTTAATTAAGACGGATTGTCCGTGTTTGAAAGATTGCGCACACAGAAAATTAAATGGTAAATTTTATCGCAAATAACGTTTTCAATTTTAAAAATAGTTTATTTAATTTTACTATAATTCTATATCAATAAGTTATCTTGATTTACTTATTTATGTGATTACTTTATTGAAATATTTTAAGTGAGAACTCTTCTGTACACGATTTGATATTCGATTAGCTGAATATAATTAATACAAACTTAATATGTTAAACTAAACTTGATATAATTTACTTCTTCATCTAAACTTTCTTTAGACACACAGATAACCAAGATTAGATGTATATTTGTTCTAGACGTCATAAACTTATTTTAATGTCAAACTGATAATGTGAGTTTAAATTTATTTATGTATTTTATTTATCTTTGGTCTCCTTTCTTAAATAAGACTTATTATTTATTTAGGAAACTCATAAAAGGGATTTCATAATATAAATAAGAAGATGATAAATCTTGATGAAGCCTTGAAGACTATTTATTTAAACCATAAAAGTGAATGTGATTATTATGGAGAATAAATTGTATCTGTATCTTCTAAAGCTGTACTTTATACTTTCTTTCTTTTTGTCACGGTTAAGTAACATCGATTCGACGGGATGCCTCCGTCAGGACCTATTTTTCATAGGCAAGTGGAGGAGCTCCATCTAATTGAGTGGTGTTTAAAAACTTTCGGAAAAAGTATAGGACAACTTTGGGAAAACACTTATAGCCCCGCACTCTATATCAATTTATTGATAAATGTAGTTGTCCCTAGTTTTCCTCCCGGGGAAAGCCGGGACGTCTCCCTTTTCCACTCCCACGCGTTTATTAATGATCCGAAGGAGGACCTTGATGATAAACACCCGTTGTCTCTGTGCGACCTTTATTTAAATAAATTTCCGTTCAGAAACCACACCAGTGAGATATTTTTTATTCCAGGACACTTCTTGTATTGAATTCTTTACTTGAGTGAAGGGCTTGCTAATTTTATAATTGATCTTATCATTAGTTTCCGTGCATGCTGTTGGATTACGAAATAGAATTTTATTTACATGAAAATGGAAGCTTTTGAAAAGGCCTTGCAAAGTTAGAGCGTTCGCGGGGTTTTACTGTTGGCGAGAGATTTTATTTTTAGTGGTGCACATGCAAACATGCATTTTGCTCCATTATTTACTTTCCGCTATTTGTAAAGTTGGGCGCGATAGTGAAAAGAATCGACACACTTCGTATTTTTACCTGTATATATCGCATTTAACATTTTGCATGCGAATAATGGAAAACTTACAATGGGGATTTAATTTCATTGTAAATCTAATTTTGAAAACAATCATTAAGTATCTCATGATAATATGTTTGAGCCAACACATGCTTATTATGAAAATTCCTTATTACATTACTTGAAATTTTGTAGTTTGGAATTCTAGCCTTAATTTGTGGTAAGAATATTAATGTCAATAATTTAGATTTTGCATTAGTTTCTAATAATAATAGCAGAAATGCATACATATATGTAAATCAAATTTCAAGCTTTAATGGAAAGATATTTGATATATTGGTTCATCTTGATATTAATAGGACTCGAACATATCTGTATAATATATTCCCTAATCAAACAACGTAATTCCAAACGTTTCAGCTGAACTGAAACTCATATTATAAAGTAATATAATAAATATATGAAGTAGATATATTAATATTTTAAAAGAATCCAATTTTTATATAAACCAAAGCATAAAGAATAAAATATTTATATACAAGATTTTAAACTTTGGAAACAAAATGTTATTACATTTCACATTATTAAATTATTTTTATAAAAGGACTATATTCTGTTGTGAACGTTAAATTTAATCGTGTATAGTTAGATAAACTGAAGAATTTATGTATTATGTATGTATTTATTATGATGCTTTGGATTACCTGTTAACAAAATACATTAATAGACACATTCATAATAAATACACTAAATTTTGAGCACAGAAAGGACTTCATTCTTCAGAATGTTCTTCCAGTGAAACCCTGATGAAATGTTCCATTTATTCCAGAATTTATTCAGATTCTTTCTACAACTGCAGATATTTATTTTCATTTACACTTACTTTAATAATCATTTTGCTTAAAATTTGTGTAAATATTCAAAAAAAAATATTAGTGTACTTACGAACTGTTAATTATTTATCGAAATTAAGAAAACTTTGCACATAACACGTACACCAACATGGCAAGAATTATTCAATTTCACGCACAATCCAGCACGAATTACCATATTCAAAGCCAACGTTAAACAGTGTAGGCGAAATCGGCCGCGCATTCCCAACCCTCCTTACCGGGGCTGCATAATCCACAATAAATTTCTGCCTCGCGTGCAAAGTTTGCTGAACAAATACTTTGGCGCGATGTATAACTTGAGTTTTAACATACAAACAACATTATATTAAACATCATATTAAGTAAACGTGCACGCGAATCCGATGCCTCGCATCCCCCTGCAACCTCTCATCCACCTAAATTATATGTTGGCACAGAGGGAGTACGTTCCCGCGGTGGCGTAAATATAATACTGCCCCCCACGCGCCGTGTTTAGGTTGATATTTAGTGCAAACCGAATTTCTAATACGCAAACTTTACAGCCGTGCAAATATTTGCGTTATTTTGAAACTATTATCGATCAAGAGGGTAGAAGCTGAATACGCTTTTAGAGATTAAGGCAAGGATTTATAGTTTAAAATCATACTATATTTTAGCTTCATACTAAATCCAATAATTTTGTTTTAACAACGCTATTTATAAAATTACAAGTGAAACCAATAAATAATATTCATTATCACAAGTTATAAAATTAAATTTTATCAATGTACTACAAATGTATTTAATTCGCCTTTCGATTTTTAAATATTTATACTTTTTATTTCTCAGTTTGATAATGATTACCTTGTAGTTTAAACTAGTCACGAGAAATAAAAAGCATAAGTGGTATAAACAAGTTAAGTGTTATCTTTATTTACAAATGTATTTTTTTATTTATTGGCACTTTATCAGACTTGCTTTACAAATATAATCTAAAATCCATAATACAATAAACTATAAACCATATAAATAATTTCCTCAGCAAGCTGAAAGTCGGTATTCATTCACTCTAACACCTGTAAAATATTACATTTAATTTTAGCTCAATTACTTTTTACATTACATTACATTAGTATATACTGGTTAAAGTTATAGGGCGGCAATAATATTTGTAATAATTAACATCTTTGAAATAGTTTCAGCTGAAAAGTAAGGAAGTAATATTTTTAAGTAAAATTTAAAGGACTTTACCCTTAATTAAAACTACTACAGAAAGTGTTTTATGAATTTGGATTTGTATTTTGAATTCTATTTTCAAGCTGAAAGGTTAGAGTGTAATATTTTTAATTAAAATTTAAAGGACTTTACTCTTAACTAAAACTACTACTGAAAGTCTTTTAGTAATTAGGATTTGTATTTTAAATTCTATTTTCAATTTTACGTAGACTTAAGAAGTTATTACATTCTGTTTTATTTTTTTATGTAATTATATTACAGTGTAAAAATTAAAAACACATTTATTTATATATAAAATGAATTAAATTGATCTATTATGTAATCATTCTTTAGATATTGTGGTAGGAATTCGATTGGGAATAAGTGTGCCCCCAGTGGTCGTGATCCGCATTTAACTACCCGTTGCATTGAAACCGCAAACTGCGACCAATACGTACACCGTGTCCCACCGGCAACACTATGCACTGAATTACATTTGTTTACATGAATATGTGTACATAATGTGCGTTCGTTCGCGATATTTCGTAATGAAAAATTGTTGTTATGCCATCACGGCCCGGCGCATCCACCATAAATGAGTGTGCAAATGGTACGCCGATGCTGCTGGAAATGACAAATTCTGATGGCGGAATTACGAGTGCACACGTTGTTGTCATTGTTTTTTAGTTTGTTTGTTTGTTGTTGGTTTTTTGTTTCCGTCCTGCCGGCTAATTTATGCCGTGCTCTGGTTTTAATAAATGTACGGGATTATTACGCGCCCGCGGTCAATTTGATACATCATTTTGTATTCGCGATTTCGTTAATGAAACGAGTACAGAATTTGTGCTAGTGTAAATTCCTTTATTGTATCATTTACAAGATACTAATCCATAAACCATTTCAATAAATAAACTGTGAGGATTGTGAGGATTGATTAATACTTTAATCTATGGACAATAGTATACTGAAAATTCAATTATAATCAATTATAAATGGTACAAATGGTTAGTTGGAAAATCCAAATAAATATGTATTTAATAATGGGTTTTTGCTTATCTAATGTAAACACTTCTTAATACATCTTGAAGAAAATATTTTATTTAAATAATGTAAACATAAGGGTATAAAACCTCAAGTCTATTAGAAACATTTGAATTAAAACACTTGTTATTTTCCATATTAATGTATTCAGTTTCCTGACGTGTTTCGGTTAATTACAACCATTATCAAAGGATAATACAGTGAATACTCAAGTTTATTGCCTAGATAGACATTTATTTGTATTGTATTCATATTTACTGTTATTATGTATTATATTTTGTCCAAATAAATATTATTGTATATATAATGTAAACACAATCAACCATATGATTGAAAAATATTAAAAATATTAATCGATTATTAATTAATTACCTAATTTAAAATTTTAGAATGTATATGCCTTGTGAAAATGTTTAAATACACGTTTATAATTATTCTGTTTTATTCTATTTGTATATAATTTTTTAATCATAAAACATATCTTATTACATAACTAGTAAAAATATAAAGTGCTTATATTACGAGTCATATCTTAGGTAATAAATGTTACAATTAAAGAAATGTTAGCGGAGTCGGTTCTTTTGTGGGGTCATAATAAATGAAACCGCAGATCTATTCGTAGAAACCTATAAAGAGACTCGTAAATCCTCATAGTTATAGATGTAAACAGATCAATGAACACAGGACCAAATAAAAGGAACATTTGTAATGATCTTCCTGGAAAATTAGCTTCTAGGCAGAATCAATTCAGAAAGAAATATAGTAACTTTAAATGTATTGGAAATTATTATAATTATTTTATACTCTTAATGGCTACATATTATTATTTATTAAAGACAAGAAAAATAAATTTGGCTACGATTTACAGAAAAAATATAGGTTATAATTAGACTACATTTTTTATACATTATTAATATCAAATAAATTGAATTATACTCAAAAATACGAATCAGACTTCCACATTATAGTTCATTAGAATACAAATCTGCCTGTAATGAATTAACAATTGCGAAAACAAACAAATTAAATATACTTATAATTTTGCAAATGAATCAATATAATCATAAAATTAGTACGTTCAAAGTTGTTTCCTTAAAGTAACAAGCTTGTTCTCAAACATACTAACAAATGAAGGTCTTGAAATTTTATAGAATATTATAGTCAAATCAAATATAAATATTATTACTAAATTAGCAATTGTTAAAGCTTTTTTTTGAAATATGCTTAAAACAAAATAATTGTCAATTTGATAATTAAATTTACGAGCAAGTATACTTAAAGCACATATTGAAGAAAACGTCTAAAGCGCATATCATTTTGGTAAAGATGTAATTACTTATTTAAGTAGCACTTCACTCCAAAGTGGATGTAACTTCGAAAAGATACTTGGTGAACATTATCGAGCCTTTAGCTTAAATTAAAATTCAACTGCCTTCTCGATTAATACGTTGGTAAAATCAAAATTTTATAGAACTGTTCAATAGTGGAAGAGTTTAATCTCCTGGAATCCGCGGTAATCGTCACACAAAATCATAATTCTCTAGTTAATCTCCTAAAAGGAAAACAGATTTAATTAGCACGCCGATATTCAACGCTGTCTAGTTTGTAATAGATTAACACCTGTCTTGTAATAAAATCACCTGTATTCATTAATTTGCATAACTTACAAATAACTATCAAAAGTCAAAACTTTGTAATTAAATTAATATTAAATTAATACTAATATAAACATTAATCAATCTTGTAACAAATTTATAATTAATTCAATAAGATATTTGCATTTATTTTAATGATTGAAGAGTGGGTTAGAGGCCACCCACCCACCCTATATATTCAATTTACTTAAACTACTCAATGCCTTAGAATTATAAACGAAACAAACAACAGTTTTGCTCCTAGATTTTAAATTAATCATAATCACTGTTTGAGCTTAAGTGTAACATATACATGTAGGGTGGGTATGTGTCCTCTATCCTACCCTCCAATTACTTGACCACAAGCAAAGGTTTTGTGGAAAATATTATGCGCAAAGTAGAAAATGTATTTATAAAATTTTCATCAATCTTGTAACAAATTAATAATTAATTCAATAAATTATTTGCGTGTCTTCTAATGATTGGAGGGTGGGTTCGAGGCCACCCACTCACCTTATATATACAATTTACTTAAACCACAAACTGCCTTAGAGTTAACAACAAAACAATCAATAGTTTTTCAAACGCATTTTAAATTAATCATAAGCAGTGTTTAAGCTTAAGTTTAACAAATATATGTAGGGTGTGTGAGTGGCCTCTATCCCACTATCCAATTAATTGATCACTAGAGATGGCTTTAGAAAATAATTTAAGAAAATACAGCTTCTATTAGAAAACATACAACCATAATAAAAGGCAAAATTACTTCTTGGACAAAATGCTTTAGAAGTTTAACGTATAAAAACAGAGGTATTAATACAAGAACAGCTGTCAAAATATATAAGATGATCTGCCGTCCACTCTGCCCTCTATCCTAACCCCACCAACCCAGCCTCCCGCAATATTGAAGTTAGCCACTTTTGCTGCTGATGCCTCTTAATGTCTGCCAGTGTGTTACCATTATAAATTCTCTGAATTATTACTTGTTTAACTGTGTCGTGGCCTTTCTCTAGATTTAATAACGTGTTCGCTGTAACCTACTTGTAGTCCTTTGCTCTTATGCGATATATTTTCCAGCTTTTTGGCCGAGTGTTTCTAGGTACTGTAGATGGCAGCTACCATTTTGTTGATTTCTGCCTTCTAGGGCATGTCTCATGTAGACTCTGACTTATTGTTGTTGTTTAGTTTTTGTTGCTTTGGAAGAGCATCTGTGTTCATTTTTTCTTTTAGAAGTTGTTTTTGTTATTTTATTTCTTGTTATTTTACAATGTTTAGTTTTAGAATTCTATACATTTTTGTTATTTGTCCTTTTATGGTATATCTGTTGGACAATAAAGATTATTATTATTATAATTATTTATGTCCTATTAGAAATGGTCATAATATTGAGTTCTTTTCATGAAAAAACCATAAGACATCCATTTTATTAAAAAAAACTCAAACAAAAAAAGGGGCATATCCAAATGAACACACAAAAGTTAATCAGCCAATGATGACAATATCAACTACAACTAGACAAGTCCCCCATATAGCTACTGTTCCACCAGTGAAAGAAGAAGTTATGAAGAGCATAGCAGCAGATATTAGCAAACAGTTGATTAATACAAACGGCTGACCCTTCTAAAAACAGTCCCTTAGGTGAAATAAGGAAAACTCAGTCAGCGAACATAAAACCAATCATAAAGGGCGGTGTCGGTAATGTCCAACCCAGCCCACAGCTATTCCCGGAAATGTCCAAATACAAAACGACCTTTCTATAACTGCAACTACTGAAGAAGCGAAATAAAAGTGCCTTCCAAAAGCCATGGACAAATCTCAAAGTACTTACTTATGCAATTAAAGACTTTGTCAGAAGATAATTCTTAGAACCATTTACAATCACACATAGTTCTCTTATAGAAGATTATAAACATGCAAGTTCAGATACTGATGAACTTGCCATTAAAAAAAATGCGGAAAACTGTTGAAGAAGCCAAAGAAATGTGCCTTCCAAAAGCTATGGTCAAACCACAAGTGCTCACTCATGTAATTGAAAACTTACTTATACAAAAATCCTCAGTACCCTTTTTAATCACACGGAATTCTCTCATTCTCTTATGGGAAAGAAAGAAAAAATCATGCTGATGAAATTACAAGCCTTAAAGGAGATCTTGCTAAATGTGAATCTTGTGGAATAGTGTACGTGCGATCGAAATTTAAGAAAAATAAGAGATTCTATTCTATATCACGTTCCAAAAACCTAAAATGCAGGAATGGAAAATAGCTTTAATACGATAAAGATAAGTAGATAGATGTTATGTGGAAAATATTGATGAACCTGCAAGAAAGACACACACTGGTGAAATTACAAGGCTTAAAGGAGATCTTGTTAAATGTGAAGCTTATGGTATAATGGACGTACAATCAAAATTTAAGAAAAAATAAGAGATTCTGTTCTATAGCACGTTCCAAAAAACCAAAAAGCAAGAATGGAAAGAAGATTAAATGAGATAATGATGAGTAGATGGAAGTTGATGCGGAATCAGGTAATTCAGATGATGAAAGCAGTTTAAGCGCGACAGAATTAACATAAGCTCTTACGGAAAATAATACACTCAAAATTGTATGAGACTATTAAGAAACTACTCAGGGTGTTAACCAGGAATTATGCAAACCAGAATATATAACCAAAAGATGCCACAAACAGACATTCTTAATTAAATTACCTGTGCGTGTAACTTATGATTTAAAAACTCTAGTTTTTCTTGTATTTAGTTTCTTTAACCGGAGCGGAATTTTAAAACCCTCCGTCGCCATTAGCCACTTTCGCCGAACATCCTCGAAGGAACACAAATCTCCTCCACAAGTGTTACCATCTGTACTTCTGTAGCGTTCCAGATAAAATAATTAGCGATCAATCTAATCAAACAATCTGTGCTCATTTTTTAAATAACACAATGAGTAATTCTAATTTTTGTTATCTTTCTGAAATTAGTAAATTAGTTAACTACTTTTCATAACTTAAAAAAACCTGAAATCGAGTAATACTCAGGATATCTACGGTATTAAAAAGAGGTTCTTAAAGGATAATATACCAGGTATTTCTGTCCAGCAAACAATATTATTCAACACATGTATAATTGAAGGGATATTTTCCAATGAATTAAAATTGGACAATGTCACACCTGTGTGAAAAGAAAAGAGATTTTGCGTAAATTATCTACCTATTGCTATTCTCCCAATACTCTCGAAACTGTTTAACAAGATTTTATGGAGAGATAAAACAGATAGGATCATCTGCTATAACTAAAATAATAGAGGCATATGATATGAAGCATTCGACACTGTTAACTCATCGATAATACATGGGAATCTCCACTACTGTTTTAGGGAATCTGTACATAAATTATTATCATCCTAATTAATAAAACACGTTAGAATTCACTTTCTTCACAATTTATTTGGTATTCACTAGATGTACATTTCGAGCACTAAGTGCTCATTATCAATAGCTAACTAATGAGCACTTAGTGCTCGAAATGTACATCTAGTGAATACAAAATAAATTGTGAAGAAAGTGAATTCTAACGTGTTTTATTAATTAAAATTTCTCTTCACGTAACTCAAAAACCAATAATTTAAATATTATCATCCTACCTAATCTCTAGTTATCAGCAAGTTACACTTAAGTAGCATAGACCTTCAATATGGGGTTTCTCAATGATCCATCATGATTCCCATAATATTTCTCGAATGAACTTCTGCCAAATGTAAAAAGCTATGGAGCATACAAATTCGCCCACTATACATCGTTCCTAATAAAAGGACAGTCTGCTGAGGAGCTAGAAAACAAAATGAATATGAGAATAGAAACGTGGTTTTTAAGAGTTACGTGAAGATAGATTTGATAATTACACAGGAAAAAATGGTAACACTTTCTTTCACAAAATATTTTTTATTCGCTATATGTATACATTTCGAGTGCAAAGCACTCATTATCAATAGCTTATATAGTAAGCTTATATAGTAAGCTATTGATAATGAGTGCTTTGCACTCGAAATGTATACATATAGCGAATAAAAAATATTTTGTGAAAGAAAGTGTTACCATTTTTTCCTGTGTAATTATCGAATATGAGAATACTAGAAGCAAGTACTGGAATGACCAGCAACAGCCTATGTTTAAACACTGACAAAGCGCAAAAATTAATTTGTTATTCTAAACATGAGTTAATATGTATAAAGTACTTGGGAATGGAGTTGGATAGTAAACTCAAACGGAGAAACCACATTCAGGTTTTATCAAGAAAACTGTCTAAAGTTTTAAATAGCATACGTACCTTGATGTGATAACGATAAATGTGAAACCCCCTCAACTCTGTTGTTATATATCAATGTGTTATGGACTTTAATCAATTAGATATTTTATATATAAAAATTCCTACAATCAAAATGTAAAATTTTTTAATCGAAAAGTAATTGAATTTAAATAATAAATTTATTTATTTATTTTGATTAATGTTTGTAATTCAATTAAAAAAGCTATTACTTTAATTATTTTTAAAGGCCACCGTAATTTAATTTAAAAAGGAAATATTACCACCGTCCGCGAGATGAACTTTAAATTAAACGCTCCACTTTATACCATCTACGTGTCGTCTCCCGGCGAACTTATTCAATTTAAAATAAAACAAAAAAAATCCTTCACGCCGACAGAAGGAAACCTGTACGAAACACATGGCAGCTTGAAAGCAGCTCTTCGCCCTGGCGAGTAGCAACAATAACAATAATGACGATAGGGAAGATATTCCCTTTAGGAATCCCCTAATTGCATAAAAAACAGCGCACAAGTTTTAATAATGCAGGAAATTTTTATCCACTTAGAGATCTCGTTATTCCACCCCCGGATCCAGTTTCCTCGTTCCCCATTCTTTCTTTTTTTTCGGCTCTACTCGTGCCAGCGCAGGCAGTCTTCGTCGTAATTGTTATAAAGGCGAGACGGAAATTGTTTCGAATTGCGAGGATTGCGGACGGAATTATATCGTAATAACCTTTTAGCAAAATTTCAAAAGCAAAAACGGCGCCAAGGTGGATTTGCGAATTAATGCAAATGCCATGTTGCAGCCCTCTTGGCAATTATGCTTCCATTATGGTTTCATCTGGAGTACAGCATCGCTCGTGGGGATGTGAAACCGGAGGAAGGGTTGCTGCCGCCACTATTGCCCGGGCGGTGGCAATGTAAATTGGTGATGTTGTATTCGTGGATAATAGATATTAGTTTCGAATATAAATTGGACTGAAAAATATATACGGTGTATTGAATTTTCTACGGTTTTCCAGATTTTAATTGTCTTTCCTATATATAAATAAAAATTTGGATGGCAGAATATTTATTTATGATGTTCGAGGTTTAAGTAAAGCTTTGAAATCGCTTTGTTTTACAGTTGTTTTTCTATTTGTAACAAAAACCCAGATATTTTAAAAATTGGCACCTACATCTAGTTACCATTGACTTCTTTGAAAACCTCCAAAGTATAATTTTATTTGACTCGTAAAACTACATATTTCCAATATTATATTACAGTTTCCAAGGTCCCCATAAAGAAAATCTGAAAGCACTCACTCTATATAATATTAATTATAGTTTACTATAGTATATAGCATAGGATCATTTAGATTAACCCTTTTTTTACTTTAATATTTACTTTAGACTATCATATACCGAATAATAGTTACAAACTTGAAATTCTGATGGTCATTATTTATTCTAGCGTATTTTTGACCTATTACAATAATGTCATTTTTTGAGAACTGTTGTTCAAAGATTTTTAAACAGTAATTTCCCTTTGGCATTTCTAGTATTTTTAAGAATTTTGTTTAGGAAATTGTTGCAGTTTTTTATATCCGATTTTAAAAACTGCTTAAATTTTCAACCAGTGCATTGATAGTTTACATTTAATACTAAACGTTAGTTTATTCATCTAAACTCTAATGAAAAAACCATGACATAATTGAAATTTAATGACCTTTTCCTTATTAAGTAAATATTAATTAATTTCCTTCTGTGTTCCCTATTAAAAAAAAGTTGCGACCGTGGGGATTAGCATATTTTGTCCTTGCAGAAACTTTAATAAAATCCCCCGTTTGTGGTGATTGATCGACGAAGTTTTTGATAAATAGCTGGAGATCCGTCCTCCGCAGGACCGCCGTCGTTAGTGTCGCGTCCGGGGCGAACATTTCGGGGGGCGGCGATCGGTTAATCGGAAATGTTCCGCGGGCATAATTAACGAAGTTGCACGCACGCGAAGAGTGGGACTCCTGCGGGCGCAGGAAGCGCTTTTTAGATGCGCGCCTGCAGTCTCCATAATTAATTAAATTATCTGCTGAAATATGAACTTCGGGTCTGTTTTCGTATAACGGCAAAAAGCTCTCTTCGCCCGAATCCCCGCTAAGAAGTTCGCTTTGCCCAGGCGCCACATAAGGCAATTAGGTAAGTTGGGAATTTAGTTTGGGTAATAGAACAAGGAGCTTTCGGGATTACTGTTCATTTTATAATTATGTCTACGCATTTGTGTGTAATATAATCTAATTGTAGTCGTGGTTAAGTAATTTACTACAATTAATTATTCTATTAATTTATAATGGCTTAATGTAATAATTAATTTAAAATCTGTCCACAGCTAATAAATATACATTTTTATTTCATCAGATTCCAAAAGAAATAAACATAAAATATACTTATCTAACTCTACTTCTATTTAAATAAATATATTATACACATTTTTTTAATAATTTCCTTCTTTTTATTAGGAACTAAAACACTCACAAGGAAATTGCAATATATTTTGCCTCATAAGAATAGCAGTTAATAATTGGTTTAAATCATTATTCATTGGGAATTAGCGAAAAACGCATTAAGAAAAATATTAATGAAATTAACATTAAAATATTAGATTTAAATGACTGCATTAATTACCCTTAACTACTACTAAAAATATTCTATCGGTTGCTAAGATGTTTTTCAGTTAATGTGTATGCATGGCTTGAATTTTATATATAGTGCAGAAAAAATCAAATCAATAATTATATTTATTTGTACCACCTTTGCTTATTTATCATTAGTAGTTTTAATATTTGTTACAGTTCTAGCAATTGATTTCTATTATTATTAACTTCTTTATTTTTCTACAAACCACGAGTTTAAATTGCGTTGCATTCACCATATATGCGCCGGGAATAGAAACAATCACGTAAATAATTCTTTCTGGAATCTGAGGTAAAGTCGTACAAGTACATTTTGCATGTGTAGCCAATTTAGCTGCAAGTATATACAAGTATACCTTACATACAAGATTGTGTACTGAGACCGATTGAAAATGCGTTTTACTTCACTAACAGAAAGCTAGATTTTTATAATCAAAATTCTATGTTTACATTTATTAACTTTAAAATGTATTTTAGGTAACTTACTTGTCTAGTTCTTTTAATAAACATAATTTATCTAATAATTTTTATTCATATTTTAATTTTTTGTAATTCTAGTTGCTTTCTAGAAATATATATTTAATGACTCATGTTTTCTACAATTATCGACTCTTTTATACAAAATATTTTGATTTTATATATTTTAATGATTCCTATTCACTACTTGAATAATTATATTATTACATGTATAACAAATTCCTACCCTACTCTACTACTTATCGTATTGATCATTGAGAAGATAAAATTCTGAAAAATTCTTCTACTAGAGACAAATGAATTAAAAATAAAATCCAGATTTCTCTAATTTGGAGAAGAAACTGTCGAAAACGCTCGAAAATCCAGAAAAAGAACTATTCCCAAATAACATAAAAAGTTTTGTAATATTTTTTATATTCGGAAAAGAACAAAAAAGCTCCTCGAGTAAACATCCATTTTCGGCTTATAAATGTTTATTAGAAGCTTTTCATTTCCAGTCTTTGACGATAAAACCTTAAGTTTAAAGTTTCATCTCAATCGGATCATTTGTTTTTGAGTTACAGCGCCCACTTCAGTAAAAAAAGAGTTTGCACTTTTTAGTCACTTATTTAAAGTAAGTGGAAAAATTGCCAAACTGTGTTTTATTCATATCAACATTTTCACGTACTCAAACCACCTAATTAATTTAATATCTTGATAATAAGTTTATAAAATATTAGAAAAATCTTGAAGAACATTTTTAGAAAGAGACTAAAAAAAGTCTGTAAATCAATACGAAAAATGTTAAAAAAATTCTCGATGATAAAATGATAAAAGATCTATTTACTTTAAAAAAAATTACAAAAATAATTCTGTAAAAATCTAGAAACATAAAATATAAATTATTGAAAATTATTACAACTCTCGAAGGAAAAAATATTTCAATAATTTTAGAAGAAAAGTAGTAAAAATTGGGAAAAAAGTTGCTGAAAATTCTAGAATCCTAGAAAGCATATTGATGAACTATAATTTAAAAAATTTTCAAAAATGAACTAAATATCTGGAAGAAAAATGTCTCTAAAATTAATATTCATAGATTTTATAAAACAATTTTTTTCGAGAATTTTCAAAAAATATTTTCACAATTTGAAAAAGAGTTTGCTCGATAAATTTAGATACTAAATTGCTTGAACTTTCTAAAATTTGGTTTTCTGGGATTGTAGAGAAGTAATAACTAAATTTTGGAAATTTAGCGAACATATTTCTTAAAAATTCTAAAAATCTAGAAAAAAAAATAAAAATTGTCGACAAGAATGTTTTGGAAAACAATTTGCTAAAAGTTTCTTAAAACCTAAAAATCTCATAATTGATTTTAGAGAAGTAATTCTTGTTAAATTTTAAAACTTTCAAAAATTAACGACAAAAATTTTCACAACTTGGAAAATAAATTGCCAAAAGATTATTGGAATCCAGTAATCTTAGAAATAATTTTCACAATTCAAAGAGGAGTTTCCTTAAAAATTCCACAAATCTAGAAACTGAATTGCAAGAAAATTCTAATAATTTATATCTTATTTAATTTTAGAAATCTAGAAAACTAATTGTTTGATAATTCTTTAAATATTTTTGATAAAAATTTTCAGAAGATTGAAAACAAATTGCTAGTTTTTTGAGATGGCCATATACTATTTGAAATTTGAATAAATCTGAATTAAAAATTAGTTGATCCTTATAACTCTTAAAGGAAATTACTAAAAACGCTAGAAATATATAATACATATTTCTTAAAAATATAGATAACTAATAAATATTCAGCTTTAAAATTATAGAAATTAGACAAAAAAATTTCTGGAAATCTAGAAGACAACAAAAAAACTACAAATTTTGCAAAAAACAGTAGTAAATTTCAAAAAGACTCGCTCAAATTTTCATGATTTGAAAGACAGGTAACTCAAAAATTTAAAAAAATAATTATTATCCATTTTATAAAAATTCTAAGAACCTAGAATACAATTTGATTAAGAATTTCTAAATTCTAGTAGAAACATTAATTCATAAAAATTTTAAACAAGGTTTTTCACAATTTAAACAAAAGCATGTAAAAAATTCCAGAAGTCTTATATATTTTAAAAATCTTATCTCTTAGATTTTGATCATGAAATTGCTGAAAACTTTAGAACACAAATTACTTAACATTTTCTTGATTAAAATAAAAATACATCAATTATTAACCAAAATTTGCACAGCTTGATAACAAATTGCTATTTATATAAAAATATGTAGTTAATATATAAAAATCCAGATGAAAATTAATAAAGAACAGATTTCGACTCGTTACTAAGATAATTATTGAAAATTGCTAAAAGTCTAAAATATTAATTGCATAAAAATACTAAAAGCTGATGAAAAATATTTGTATAATTTGGAACTAAATTTTAGAAATAGCTTAAAGATTCAAAAATATGAGAAAAATTTTGCTTGAAAATTCTAGAAATTTAGATGAAAAATTATTAAAAAACCTACACAAAAAAATCAATAAATCTCAAATATGCTTCCATAATTAAAAAAAAAATAATGAAAACATAGGTAAAGAAATTAATTAACTGAAAATTTAAAGAATTGATGAAAAATTATAAAATTCTAGCAAAAAAGTTAATGTATGTAAAAATTCTTGATGTGAACGAATTTCTCGAAATCTAGAAAACAAGACATTTAACAAATATGGAAAAAATTGAAGTTAATTTCAAAAACACTTGCAAAGATTTTTATAGTTTAGAAAAAGAAGCTCAAAAATTCTAAAAATCTTAAAAATATTATTGTTGACATCAATAGAAATTTGATTAATAATTTATAAAATTTCAAAAATCTCCAGGTAAAATACAAATTCATTAATTGAAAATTTTAAGAATTGATAATAAATTTTAAAATTCTCGCAAAAAAGTTAATGTATTTTAAGCTTCTTGATGTGAACGAATTTTTCGAAATCTAGAAGAAAAGAAATTTTACAAATCTGAAAAAAATAGAGGTTAATTTCAAAAACAGCTGCAAAGATTTTCATAGTTAGAATAAGAAGCTCAACAATTCTAAAAATCTTAAAAATAATATTGCTGACTTGAATAAAAATTTGATTAATATTTTATATAATTTCAAAAATCTCGACGAAAAATTATTGGTGATATTTAAAAATCTCAAAAATAATTCCGCATATTGATGATTTGTGAATAAGTTCTAAAAATTTAGAAGCCAAATTGCTTTATAATACTAGAAATCTGATCTCTCGAATTTTGAAGAAGAAATTGGTAAACATTTTTTGAAATCTAGTGCACAAATTACTTGAATCAAAGATTTAAAAATTATCATCAAAAATTTTCACAAATGGCTAAAAAATTCTAGAAATCTGGAAGATATGTCTTAAAAATCTGGTTGAATTTTTTTGAAAGTTTAAATATCTTTACAGTTTAAAAAATCTAACAAAAAAATCACAACTTGGGAAACAAATTGCGTTTTTTTTTAGAAATGATAAAGATTTGAGAAAGGAAAATGCTAAATAATTGCAAAAATGTAAAATCAAAATTGCTTTAAAATACGACAAACTCATAGTAAAATCAAAAACTTTCGAAAACACTTTTCATAATTTGCCAAAGAAAAATATGGAGAAAGCTAAAAATTGTATTTATTGTAGAAAAAAATTGATTAAAAGTTTCAAAAATCTCGAAAAAAAAAATTGTTGTTGAAACCTTAAATAAAACTGAAACTTGAAACTTAAAACAGTGATTAACAAAAAGTTTAAGCAATTTAAAAGCACAAATTGCTCAAATATTCTAGAAGTTCCTTATTTACAAAAATGGTACCAATCTACAAGAAAAATTGATGTTCATTTCAAAAAGTATTACGAAACGTTTTTATAATTTGTAAACTAAAAAAAATCTTGAAAACTGGAAAACGAATTGATTTAAAATTGCATGAAAAGAAAATGCTGTAAAATTCTAAAAATGTTAATAATTATATATTGGAAAATTCTTAAAATAAATTGACAACAAATTTTATCGTGTGAATTAAATACTGATTCTAAAAAATCAAAAATCAAAATAATTATCAAAGATTTTTAGAAATTTCGAGGATAATTCAATTTTCTAAAGTGTCTGAAACCTGGACTTGGAATATCAAAAAATTAAAATAAGAAAAAGAACTTACTTACTTAAATATAGAAGAAAATTTGATGGAAATTTCAAGAATCTTCGAGTAATCTAAAAGAGAGAAAATGCTTAAAATTTCTAGAAATCTAGACTAAAAAATAATAGAAAAAATCAAAATTTCTTATGATTCAAAAACTTTCTGTAAAATTTTATAGAAATCTAGAAGACGTTATTATCAAAAATAAGTCGAAAAAAATTTCTACAAATAAAAAAAATCCAAATAAAACAAGAAATGTTAGACAAAAAACTTAGTATTGAAACTTAAAAAGTCTCAAAATTGATTGTTGCAATTTGAGAAAGACATCGCTGAAGAAATAGAGAAAACAATTTGCTGAAAATTTCTAGAAAGCTAGACGAAAATTAAATAGAAAGAATTTTTAGGATTGTAATAATTTGCAAACGAATTTTTTTAAATTTAATCAGAGATGAAATGAAATTTATGATTAATTTTGAAAAACCAGATAATTGTGGATATTTAGACAAAGAAATTGATAAAAGATTCTAATATTCTTAAAGATTCTACTCTTTTATATAAAAAAAAAACTGTAAAGCCAATTGGTTGAGAATTCTAGAAATCTTAAAAATCTATAGTAATAGCAAAATCAACTTATTGGTTATTGAAAATTTGAACAAAAACCACTACACTCTTATTATAATGTTTGTATTATTTTTGTTTTATTTATTCCGATGTAATGAACTTAATTTATAACAGCTTTATGAATACTAAGATTATCTTAGTAGACTTAATTTCTTCCTCCTTTCTTTATTGTGTATTATTATGTCATTACTACTACAAAAAGACAAATATAATACACGGTTTAGAGTTTCATAATTTAATGTTGAACACTGTAACATAAATAATTATTAATCTGCACGATAGAGCCACTGTAAAGCAAAATTTATTGCAGTTTTCAATATTAAATTGTTTGTTTATTTGTTTATTCAATCAGAAAATATTCACCGCGTCCATTAAAATTTTTTTTTTACTATAAAAAAGTGTTTCGGATGCACCTTAAATCCATTTATTTAAATACATAATGTAGTATGTAATATTTAAAATCTCTTTTGATTATTACAAAAAGGATTTTTTTTAAATCCGAATTAGAAGAAAAGAAGTTTTTTTTAAGAGATATCAGTTGTCACATGCGGAAGGAAGTTAAAGTACAATATGATGGATGCGCTGATGTAAAATTTGGTTTGAAACCTATTTGCCATGACAGAACTGATTCTGTGTCTATTTTTAAATATGGTTATTGTAAAAGATCTCTGTAATTACATGATAACTATATAATGCGGTGCGCGAATTTGATGATAACGCACAATAATGGATGGTGAACAAAATTGGATTATGAATCGATTCAATGGGCTGAATGTTGTTCGGCACAAAGCTAATGCTGATATGTTGCAATGAGGGATTCTATGATACCCATATTACAATTATGACTTAGCCTGATTAAATGAAATTGAGGCCACTGATTATTATTCTCTTAATGATGAGAAACTTTAGAATTTTCCAAGTAAATAATTGTGTTACAATAGAGCACAATTTCATATTTATAATTGGTTGCAAATAATTACAATAAAAAATAAGTATCAAAGAAGTTATATAAACGAAATAAAACATTTCTTATTAGACTTTTTACAGTTTTTAATGACTACATATGGCGATAATTGTTTCGCTCTCAAAGTAATGATAAATTAATTATCAACTGTCTCATCTACAATAAATTAATTTATGATTTAAATCATAATTCGAAAAAGACGAAAACATTTTGTAAATCTACAACAGGATTTAAAACATCGTTCATTAATTGAAAAAATTACCTAAATACAATACTAACCTACTTGATTTTATAATCAGTTAAAATACTTTAAGATAAAAAGTTTGGATAGTTTTAATGATAACTAAATATATCGTAATTTATTATCAAAAATCACTCGAGTAATGCAGGTAATTTTCATACAATATTACTTTCCAAATACGTTATCGCTTCGGTGGCGTTGATATGTATGCCGTTGCTGCTAAGTACAGGAAATTGAATTTTCTGCGGGATGTCAATTTTCTCGTGCAGAACCGTTTTCGCATATAAGAACTGATTTTTAGAGGAGACGCAGTTCGCATTTCAATGTCTACGTTACCACAGAAATTCTGTTTGAAAAATATGAAAGAAATTATCCCAGCATTTTGATATATAATTCGCTAATGATAATAAACTATAAATATATATAAAAGCGTAATTGATCTATAATCTAAGCTTCTGGATTAATTATGTGAAGCTAACAATAATTTGATTACAACCCTTAGAAAAAACCTTTCTGTACCATATTGTTTGTATTCGTATTCTTAAAACCAAATATCAAACCATTGATAATGGTTACTTTTTGTCCGAAATGTTCATCTGGTTACAAATAAAATAGTGAATAAAGGTTTTTAATGAAGTTATAATCTAATTGGTTTTTAAGTTTGTATAAATTATTATATATACATAAATTTAAATAACTAGAGTACTCAAAATTTACTATTTCATATGATAATATATTTGTTAGTAAAAATTAATTAAACATAAAATTGTATTTTGTTATACGCAAGATGTACCATAAAGTAAATACCATTAATTGAGTATTATTAGGCTGCTATGTAAAGAATTAAAGACATTGTTATTTTAAAGAATTGATTATTAAAATTAATTGTCCCGGCGCATCCACCATAACTAAGGCGACATAAAATAACAACTTTATTCAATTCCCTTCTAAGCTCCCTAATCTCGACATCGAAATTTACACCCGTCGAGTATATAATTTATATCGTTTCACGGCGAGTTTTTCGCGTAGCGGAAGGTGAGTGCCAGATTGGCGCTAACGATCTTACCGGAAGCATAAAGTTGACTTAGTGACGTGAACTCGTTGCCAAAGAAGGGATTCCGTTGTTTACGGGCGCCGGCCCCGGTGTGCATCACACTGTAAAGATAATTATGGCCCCCCGGAATTTAGATCTTAATTCTTCAGATAGGGCCCCGTTCCATAAATCCCGTTTATGTTAGTTTAAGTAGTGAAGCGGTGCTGTCCCGCCGGAAATTTATTCTTATTACCCGCATCCAGTTTCGGTTATCACCGGAATGTTTTACTAGTCGACACATAAACATATTTAATTACGTAAACGTTTATTTTGCAATAATTACTGGCTAATAATAAAAACGCAAAGCGCTTATTGTTTGAGTATCGTAACAAATAGATTGGATGTAATAAGGTAAGGTAAATACGCTGTTGTTATGGTTTGATAATTTACTGTAACAATATTCAGTTTGAATTAGCTTGCCCGCATAACGCTGCTATGTACTGTTTATCGCTATGATTAATTTTGTTTGATTTCCGAGATTTACGGGCAACATCAACACATAACAGTACGATTAATTAATCGATTGCGTATTTTCGTAAATGTCACTCGCTTTATTATCTCATACAAGCGATGTAATAATAATAATAATTTTAGACAAGGGTATTTCATCCTGTAAAAACAAACAGACAAGAATCAACTAGTCTATTTAATGATTTACGCTTAACGCTTAACAATTAGATATACTAAACAATTTCTCCCCTTTATTTCTTGACAATATCCCTACCAGATTATGTAAATTTCCTTCAAAGATTTTTTACAATTGCTTAAATTACTGAATACAATTTTGCTCCCTACATATTACAATTTAAATATTATAATTATGTAATAAGACAATTAGGTGAGGATAGGATGTTCTTAGAATATAGCAGATTATTTCTTGCTGACCATAATTTTGTATAATTGTTTAAATCGCTCAATTCAATTTATTTCTTATAGGTCATATTTGAGTGGTAGCTTAATTTCTAGAAATCATCCGACAATTGTTTTCGTTTAATATTAAAACCAAGATAGTTAAGGATGTATTTTAATTTTTGCACATTAATTCTTTCATGGGTTATGTTTTTATTATTATAATTTTGTTTCTTTTAGGTCATGTTATGAATTTTGTCCTTTTATTTCTATGCACATGTTTTTGTGTAATATAAAACGCTAGCCTAGCTTTTAGGATGTATTTTAAGTTTTCTTAGATTAATTCCTGCTTAGGTTAGATTTTTACAATCGTTTAAATCTCCGAATGCAATTCTTTTTTTCAGATTTCGTTTTAAGACGTTTGGTTCTATTTTTAGACACCAAAAGGCAACTACTTTAGTAAAATATTAAAAGTTAAATGTAGGATAATTTTATGATTTGGAGATACATATTTAATAGGGTTAATTTTTTACAATGAATTAAATCGCTGGAAGCAATTTTGTTTTCTTCTCATTAGATTTTCAATGTTGCAGTTTTGTTTTTAGCCACAATGTGCCATTTTTTTATTATAATGTCTAAATTATATTGATGTAGGATGAATTTTGAATTTTACAGAATAATTCCTGCTAAGGCTAACTTTTTACAATCGTTAAAATCTTCACATGTAATTTTGTTTTCTTCAGATTATGTTTTAAGTGTTTTAGCTTGATTTCTAGATACGAGATAGTAATTGTTTTAGTACAATATCGAAACTTATTTACAACGATTTAAATCACCAAATGTAATTGTATTTCTATCAGATTATGTTTGGAGAGTTTTAGTTTTGTTTCTACCCATGATGTGACAATTGTTTTAATATAACATCTAAACTAAGTTACTGTAGGTGGTACTTTGAGTTTTACCGATCAATTCCTGCTGAGGTTAAATTTTTACAATTATTTGAATCGCCGAAAACAACTTTGTTTTCTTCAGCTTACGTTTTAGATATTGTTGTGTTTCTAAGTACTATGTGACAATTGATTTAGTGTAATCAAAAATTAGGTTAGTATAGGCAATAATAATAATAATAATAATAATTTATTGATGCCACTAACATTAAATATGTTTTACATAAGTCATTTTTAAACTAAATTGTAAAATGATATTAACTAGCAATTAAATAATATTTAAAATAGGTATATAACAAACTTAAGAGCACAAACTTAAAAAACATTTCTACAAGGTAAGTAATACATAAATTAAAAACAAGAAAACAATACATACAATTTAAAATCTAAAGTCCAAGAATTCATTAATTGAATAAGAAGCATTCTGTACAAGTAACTGTTTTATTTCCTTCTTAAAATGAGGCAAAGTCAGTTCTTTGACAGGTGATGGTATCTTAATGAAAAATTTTGGTCCAAAATAATTTGCTTTGCAGATTAATTCCTGCAGAGGTTATTTTTTACCATTGTTTCAATCGCTGAATTGAATTTGTTTATATTTCATTTTGAGTCATAATATTTTATTGTAATATTAAAACTGGGTTAGTAGTGCGAGTTTTGTGAATTAGATCCTGTTGAGGTTAGTATTTTCCACAATTATTTGAATCGATCAATGGAATTTGTTTTCTTCTTCAAATTACGTTTCAAGTGAGTTACTTTTGTTTTTAGGCTAGAAATGGCAGTATAAATATAATATTCAAACTGGTTAAGTGTTGCACCTATATCTGCAGACACGTGATTCGAGCTTATGCATCTCATTGCTATATTTTTAATATTAATTTGATTTAAAAAATAACGAACAAAACAATTATTAAAATCAATATATATTTTTTTTAATTAAAAAACTGAAAAGGGCAATATAAATATAATGTGCAAAAGGGTTTCGCTTAATTTTTTATTTGAAAACGTTTTACTTGTGTTGAAATATTTTCAGTCATACATTAGAAAATGAATTTACACAAAAATTTAAAAATGAATAATTTATTTTTTGTTCATTTCTATTTGAAAAACCCTTGTTGATGTTAGATGAGTTGGAGGTTGGCATAGAGGACACCCACCCACCCTACATATACATATAAACTTTAATTTCATATCGCCTAGCTGTATGCAATAAAATTAATTGCAAAACTTTTTGAATAAAAATTAAATTAAAAAGGTGAATTTTTTGAGTTAATTAGTAAAAATTCAATGGATGGTAGGTGGGTAGACTATAAATCTACATTAGATAAGATTAATTTTAGAAAATCATTCATATTAAAACTGAAATTTTGGCTTAGTTTTATTTTTATTACATAAAAGGTTTGATTGGTTTTAGCATCAAAATCACCAACGATTAGCAATTAAAGTTATCATGTATATGTAGGGTGGGCGGGTGGCCTCTATCCCAATTTTTAACTAGTAAAACATGAGCAAAGGTTTGAATTAAGTTTGTAAAATGCAACTAAACACAAAATAATTGCAATTTTTATTCATACAATTTTTTCAAATAATTTTTGATGATGTGTTTCTGATTGGAAGGTGGGATAGAGGCCAACCACCCACCCTACATATACATATAAACTTCAATTAATTATCTTATTGCTGCATCTTATGAAATTATTCTCAAAACTTGAATAAAAACGAAAATAAAAAAGTAAAATTCTTGTAAAAATTAAAAGTAAAAATTCGATGCTTGATGGGTGGGCCGACTCTAAATCTAAATTAGATTAACTATAGAAAGCCATTTATATTAAAACTTAAATTTTGATTTTGTTCTTTTTATTATATAAAGGGTTCGAATATTTTTAGCAGCAAAATCATCAACGATTAGTAATTGAAGGTATCATGTATATGTAGGGTGGGTGGGTGATCTCTATCCCACCCTCCAATCAGTAAATCATAAGCGAGGGTGTTCATTAAAAATTATAAAATATATACAAACACAAAATTAGTTCGGTTTGTGTTGTTCCAGCGTTTAGACTAATTTACTAATAATTACCATTTGTTCATTTTCTATTACAAATTCTAAGAAAACGAATCAATTTTTTATTATCTTTTGCCTCTAAACTTTTTTTATGTTGTGTCTTACATCTCCTGGCTTCTGCATTTGGTTTTCTATGTTCCATTTTCTGTCAAACGACTTATGTCCACTGTTTTCCATTTTGTAACTTTTTTCTAATGTTTTTTGCCTTCTATCTTCTGTTATCTATCCTCTGTATCCTGTCTCTTACCTTAAACGTTCTCTCTTGTATCTTCTGTCTTCGTACTTTTACCTTCTGTTTCCGATTTTTTTTATCTTTTGTCTTTTGTATTCTAAACTTTTGCCTTCAGTTTCCTATTTTTCTGTTTTTGGCCTTCTGTCTTCGGTCTTCTAACTGTTATCTTCTGTCTTCTGTTTTCTATCCTCTGTTCAGAAGACAGAAGATAACAGTTAGAATACCGAAGACTGAAGGCCAAAAACAAAACAAAAATAGGAAACTGAAGGTAAAAGTTTAGAATAAAGAAGACAAAATATAATGTTTCTATCCTGTTTCCTGTCTCTTACCTTAAACGCTCACTCTTGTATCTTCTATCTCCTTACTTTTGCCTACTGTTTCCAATTTTTTTTTCATTTGTCTTCTGTCTCTAAACTTTTACCTTCAGTTTCCTATTTTTTGTCCTCTGTCTTCTGTCTTCGGTCTTCTAACTTTTATCTTCTGCCTTCTGTTTTCTATCATCTGTTCTCTGTCTTTTACCTTTAACTTTCTACCTTGTATATTTTGTCTTCATATTTCTGCCGATGGAAAACAGAGACGGTTGAAATACGATTTAGATTTATGCACAGGAAAGTTAAATTAGACAGACAATAGAAAGGCTCTCGATCAAAAGTTGCTAGCTTGTTGCTAAGTTAATCTAGCGTACTCTTAACCTACCACAATAACCTACATATTGGCCTGACGTAGAACTGACCTAAGCCAATATCCTATATATTGAGCGAAGTCACGGTAATTCTAGGTCAATGTACTTTTCAATTTATATAATCAATTTTGTATCCAATATGTAATCTATAAATACCGTAATCAATTTGTCATATTGATAATTTAAAAAAGTTACTAAAACAAATTTCATTATTATCATATATTTATTTAATTGGTTTTTATTATAAAAAAATGAATAAAATCTAGAATGATGTGTTAATGTAATATTTATTGGTTGAGGTCAAAAATGCGCTGTATTAACAAAAATGGAGTTGAGGTAGGTCAAGATTACGCTAGTTTAAATTGAAATTTATCAAATGAAACAATTGAAACAAAATTTTCTTGCATAAAGCTATTTGGAATGCAAAATTTGCAAAATTGAAATTGTGTCGATTCGTGGTTTAGAAATTTGTAAAACATTGACTACTGAAATAATTGGTCTAAAAATTTGTGAAAAGTAGTAAGGATTATTATAGGTTTAATATAGTGAAAAACTATTAATGTAATGAAGCTATAAACAGAATGCCAACACTTCAAACATGAAATTTGCAAAATTGAAATTGTCGATTCGTGGCTTGATGATTTGTAAAAATTAAACTACTGACGGAATGGGTCTGAACATTTATAAAATTAGTTGGAATTAATGTAACTTTAACATATTGAAAAGTTTTTAATGTAGATAAACTATAAACAAAATGCCAACACTCCAAACTTAAAATTAACGAAAATCAAATTGTCGATTCGTAGTTTGAAAAATTATTAATGATAAACTACTTAAGGGAATAGCCTGAAAATTTGCAAAAGTAGTTCAAAAACATATAGTTTTGAGATATTGTCAGAACAGTTGATGTAAGTAAGCTATAAACAAAATGCCAACCCTCCAAACTTAAAATTTACGAAATTGAAATTATCGATTCGTACTTTGAAAAATTATTAAAGATAAACTACTGAAGAAAATAGTCTGAAAATTTGCAGAAATAGTTTAGAATAAAATAGTTTTGAGATACTGTCAAAACAGTTGATGTAAATGTGCTATAAACAAAATGCCAACACTCCAAACTCTTAAAATATGCGAAATTGAAATTATCGATTCGTAGTTTGAAAAATTCTTAAAGATGAACTACTGAAGGAAATGCTCTGATAATTTACAGATGTAGTTAAAAATAATATAGTTTTGAGCTACAACCGAAATAGTTGATGTAGATAAGCTATAAACAAAATTCCAACATTTCAAACATAATATTTACGAAATTGAAATTATCGATTCGCAGTTTGAAAAATAATTAATGATAAACTACTGAAACAAATAGCCTGAAAATTTGCAGAAATAGTTTAATATAAAATAGTTTTGAGATACTGTCAAGACAGTTGATGTAAATGTACTATAAACAAAATGCCAACACTCCAAATTTAAAATTACCGAAATTCAAATTGTCGATTCGTAGTTTCAAAAATTATTAAAGATAAACTAGTTAAGGGAATAGCCTGAAAATTTGCAAAAATAGTTTAAAATAATATAGTTTTGAGATACTATCTAAACATTTGATGTAAATGTGCTATAAACGAAATGCCAACACTCCAAACTTAAAATTTGCGAAATTGAAATTATCGATTCGTAGTTTGAAAAATGATTAAAGATAAACTACTAAAGGAAATAGTCTGAAAATTTGCAGAAATAGTTTAAAATAATATAGTTTTAAGATACCATCAAAAAAGTTGATGTACATAAGCTATAAACAAAATGCAAACACTACAAATTTAAAATTTAAAAAATTGAAATTATCGATTCGTAGTTTGAAAAATTCTTAAAGATAAACTACTTAAGGGAATAGCCTAAAAATTTCTAGAAGTAGTTCAAAATAATAGAGTTTTAAGATACTGTCGAAACAGTTGATGTAGATAAGCTATAAACAAAATGCCAACACTGCAAATTTAAAATTTACGAAATTGAAATTATCGATTCGTAATTTGAAAAATTCTTAAAGATAAACTACTTAAGGAAATAGTCTAAACATTTGTAGAAGTGGTTCAACATTATATAGTTTTGAGATATTATCAAAACAGTTGATGTAAATGTGCTACAAACAAAATGCCAATACTACAAACATAAAATTTACGAAATTGAAATTATCGATTCGTAGTTTGAAAAATTATTAAAGAAAAACTACTGAAGGAAATGGTCGGATAATTTTCAGAAGTAATTTAAAATAATATAGTTTTGAGGTACTATCAAAATAGTCGATGTAGATGAGCCATAAACAAAATTTCAACATTTCAAACATAATATTTACGAAATTGAAATTATCGATTTGCAGTTTGAAAAATTCTTAAAAATAAACTACTGAAGGAAATAGTCTAAAAATTTGGAGAAGTGGTTCACCATTGTATAGTTCTGAGATACTATCAAAACAGTTGATGTAAATATGCTATGAATAAAATACCAATACTACAAACTTAAAATTTACGAAATTGAAATTTTCTATTCTTACTTTAAAAAATTCTTAAAGATAAACTACTGAAGGAAGTGGTGTGATATTTTGCAGATGTAGTTAAAAATAATATAGTTTTGAGGTACTATCAAAATAGTCGATGTAGATGAGCCATAAACAAAATTCCAACATTTCAAACATAATATTTACGAAATTGAAATTATCGATTTGCAGTTTGAAAAATTCTTAAAAATAAACTACTGAAGGAAATAGTCTAAAAATTTGGAGAAGTGGTTCACCATTGTATAGTTCTGAGATACTATCAAAACAGTTGATGTAAATATGCTATGAATAAAATACCAATACTACAAACTTAAAATTTACGAAATTGAAATTATCGATTCGTAGTTTGAAAATTGATTAAAGATAAACTAGTTAAGGGAATAGCCTGAAGATTTGCAGAAGTACTTCAAAATAATATAGTTTTAATATACTGTCGAAACAGTTGATCTAGGTAAGCTATAGACAAAATGATAAAACTCCAAACTTAAAATTTACGAAATTGAAATTATCGATTCGTAGTTTGAAAAATTCTTAAATATAAACTACTTGAGGGAATAGCCTGAAAATTTGCAGAAATAGTTATAAATAATATAGTTTTAAGACACTATCAAAATAGTTGATGTAGATAAGCTACAAACAAAATGCCAACTCTCCAAACTTAAAATTTACGAAATTAAAACTATCGATTCGTAGTTTGAAAAATTATTAATGATAAACTACTGAAACAAATAGTCTGAAAATTTACAGAAATAGTTTAATATAGAATAGTTTTGAGATACTGTCAAAACAGTTGATGTAAATGTGCTATAAACAAAATGCCAACACTCCAAACTTAACATTTACGAAATTGAAATTTTCAATTCTTATTTTGAAAAATTCTTAAAGATAAACTACTGAAGGAAATGTTCTGAAAATTTGCAGAAGTAGTTAAAAATAATAAGTTTTGAGATACTATTTAAACAGTTGATGTTGATAAACTGTAAACAAAATCCTAATACTCTAAATTTAAAATTTACGAAATTGAAATTATCAATTCGTAGTTTGAAAAGTTCTTAAAGATAAAGAGAAAATTAGTAAAAATTTCATACATAATGGATGGGCAGATATTAAATATAAATTAGATAAAATAAACTATACAAACTCTTTTATATTTAAACTTACATTTTGATTTTGTTTGATTTTTTATTACATAAAGGATTTTAGTGTTTTTGAAAGCAAAATCATCAACGATTAGTAATTAAAGTTACTAAGTATATGTAGGGTGGGTGGGTGGCCTCTATTTCACCCTTTAATCAGTAAAACATAAGCGAGGGTGTTAATTAAAATTTGTAAAATATAAATAAAGAAAATAATTGCAATTTTTAGAGATTTATTCATAACAATTTTTGATGATGGTTTTCTGATTGGATAAAAACCACCTACCCACCATAAATATACATATAAATTTCAATTACAGATATTTTCGCGGTTTGGCGTAAAAATTTTCACGAAAACAATACTACCCCTAAATATACTATATAGGGAAAGTAAAAAAAATAATAAATTAATCTGTATAGAATGTAGCCGTGCGAGAATTCCGAATTATTATTTAGATTAATACCCAAATATTAATCAAACAAATTACCATAATTATGATGAATTATTGAATGTCCCTGGTATGCAAAGGGCGATTATTAATTTTCACCGGCACATATAGCCGCTGCCCGAGGGTGGAAGGGAAATTGCTTGCGGTAAATAACGCGAGGACTGGAAAAACATGTCCTTGGAATGTTTTAATAACCGCACACAATTATATAATCCGTAAAATTGTGCGATTTACTTTTAAAATTAATAAAATATAATTTTCTATATATACAAATTGAATTTACAATTACACGTTTGAATTTTTGTTATTGCAATTAAAACTCATTCGATTCATAACGTGTTAATTAGTTAAATTGTTTCAAATTATATAATCAAATTTATATGCAATATGTAATCTATAAATACCGTTTTAGTAATCAATTTGTTATATTGATAATTTAAAAAGGTTATTTAAACCAATTTTATTACATTGATATGTTTATTGTATTTATTATTTATTATGAAATAATGAATAAAATCCAGCGTTTAAAGATAATTCTTACTTCTATTCTATATTAAAGTTGTAAATAGCTTAGATTTTTAAAAATGTGTGTTTATTTTCACTACATTTGTTCGGCAAATTTATTGATTCTTCAGGAAAATTGTAAACTTTTATTCACCTGAAGAAACAATTGTAGTAAAAAATAAAGCACATATCTGAAAATCTAAGTTATTTACAACTATAATATACAAATGATTACTTCTTCCTATTCTCTATAAACAAGGTAATTTAATGTTAATTTTATTTTTATAAATTTGTTTTGTTAAAAAAATGTTACACTCACTAAACTAAGCAGATAGATTCGTTTTAAAAAAAATGCACTGCTTCCATAATTGCATTTTTATTCAGCGTGTATCTTTTTATTTACACTATTATCAACAGTAACAAAGCTTTTAGTGAATTTGTTCGTAATCGTATTTATACGTATGCAGATTACAATAGGGGGGGAAAAGAGGAGATAAAAGGACGAGTTGAAAATCTGCAAATACAGGCGAGTGAATTTGAACTGTGGTCATTTAGGCGCCCCCCTATTCATTTCCCGTTTAATCGCAACGGCATCGCCATTCTCTACCCGGCGCGCGCTAAACGCCGCCCCCCGCCGTAGTTTTGTGTACACACATTTAACACGAAAGAGGCCAACTTGCCGCCGTGTTACTGTCGTCCACATAAAACCCGATAACATCTGTAGTTGCGGTACAGGCCGAAAGCCCCGCCGACCGACCGACACAATCCCCTAAAACGCGCCGCCCTTCCGCCCTATCTGCCTTAAATGTCCACTAAATGCAACTATACATATTACCTTTATGACTGAACTAATTATCTTGCTCCGCCATCAACGAGGCGCTTTATCCCATTAATGCTTATGGTAATGGACGAGACTTTAAAATCTTTAAAACTTTTCGAACTGAAAACTGTATTAATTAAGTTTACGCCTTGAATACACACCGACCTTTCATTACTATCATTAAAATAAATATTCGAATTTTATGAATTAAAATTAAGTGAAATGAAAAAGTAGATGAAAATAATGTTTTGATTAGGTACATTATTCCATACCTTAACAGCAAAAAATAACTGATGAATAATAGAATAGAACGCAATGAACTAGATTATACATTTCAGATCTCTATTTACCGAATGTCTCGAATTAAATGCTAATTTTACCCGCCCGGATGGAAAATGTTTTGTTTACCGACCTGCACGAACAAATCCCTTTTAACATTTATGCAATTCGCTTTTGTGCGCTCTCGGTCTGAATTGACTTGATCGCGGAACGGGAATTCAATGAAATAATAATAATAGAAATGCGATACGTTGTCGCCGGCTTTATTAATCCCCAATTTCGGGGCGGTTGGTTTTCTTGATGGATCTTCTGAATGCGGCTTTTGTCTAATCCATAACAGCTGCAATGCGCCGAAACCGAGCCACGATGGGCATGTTGGAGCGTTGATGGGGGGCGGCGAAAAACCATTCATCCTAGTAGAAATATAAAACGTACGCCGATGGGGGAGGAATTTCATATTTCAAAACATAATTAATTTAATTAAGGAAACAAACAAAAAAAGCCGACGTTGGATGAGGAAATGACTTTCTTTAGGGTGGAAAATTGTTAATGAATTAAGTTGATTATTAGGGACGTCTAAAAGGAAATAATTAATTAATGTGATTAGAGGTTTTGATTATTTAATGGTTTAATTGTTTTTACTACCGCTATATTTTCATTGATTTATTTTAGGCATTACTTATTTAAATAAGTATTAGATAAGTCATTAATATTAATATAAAGAGAAGCATATTACACATTACATTATTATTATTTTAGTATGCTTAGGAAAACAGATTCATCAATTTCGAATAATATTTCATATTTACATCAATTATGCGAGGAGTATAAAAGGAAATGAAAATAAAATATGTTTTGATGAATCACGTGTTTGTTAGGCCGGAGTTTACACCGGGCCGAGGGAGTCATTCTGAACAGTGGGAATCCGTGAGAAATAAGGTGTATTTGCTGGGCGAGCTTAAAATTGCTTCCGGACGTGGATTGATGGATAAGGTCCTTCTGGAAGGTTGCGTTCGCGTGAAATACGCAATCAAATATGTAGAGTTGCGGCGCGCGGGGGAGGAAGCGCAAGGGCTTTATGTATTTTTCAATATTGGCCGAGCCCACCGGCCACTTAATGGACTCATTCATCACGCGGATCCGGTTCCTCCACCGATTCACCACGTCCTAAACATAAATTGATTTTATATGAGATTACACACCCCCAACAAACAATAAATCATAAGGAAAAAAACGTCGATATTATGTCCAAAATTTGTACATACCTAAATTTTTATTGCTAATAATTAATACTACAATATTCAAATTAGTAATTTATGTGTTTTTTATTACATTAATTCGTAATGAATTCTACCAGGTAAAACAAATTTAAAAAAATGTTGACCCTTGCTTTACGGTGTGGTATTTGTTTATATTAATTTTAAAACTGTACTCTCCGCGGCGGGAATTTGAATTAGCTGTGGAATTCTCAGTATTTCACGGCATTTTTGACGGGTACACGAGCCAGAAATACCGTCCAGTATTAAACGTCGCATGACTGAATACTTGGACATCTTCAGTAGTGCTGCAAAATAATTAACGAAACTACCGGAAAAGATAAATACCTGTGTTTAAATTAATTTATGTCGGTAAATTCATCACGCACTTGAAGGTAACTATAAATATAAACCAAAAATGTAGAATATATACTCTATACTCATAATGAAAAAGACATCATACAATTGCTTCATCAGGCAGATGAATAATGAATACTCTATACTTATCTATCGATAAAACACTAAAGTAAACGTGCACAAGAAGCTGGCAACGTACTTATTTTTTAATTATATTTTTGAGTAATGTAATTAAAACAATAGGAATAAGCCTTCTTGTTGGCTCTGTTAACCACCGTTGATCTTCCCCAATCGGTGTGAAATCTATCCCTGCTGTAAACACCCCTTTTAATATTTAATATCTAAAATTTACAATCAAAATTAAAATTCTAAGAAGAACTAATTTGATCTTGTTGCACAGCTTGTCACGAACATCATAGAAAAATTAAACACTCATAAATCAGTTTACACTTTGATAATAATTTTGTACACCAAAGCATTTGTCAGGCAACTGCAAATAAATACTGTATGAAAAAAAAACAAGTGCTACTTTTCATCCAATATTCATGAATCATTAGTAAAATTCCAACTTTTAATTTAATTTGACAATACTGAATACTCGTCTAATAAAACTAAAACTAATATTGGCAAACCGATTGTAACATCGTCGGAAAACTAAATGGTCTTAACAGGATAAATTTATTTTATCAAAATGTTTGTGGCCTGAACTATAAAATAAAACACATGATTTTTTTAAGAATTGCAGTACTTTAGATTTTTATTTCGTTTTGTTATCTGAATACTGGTTAAAATATTCACTATTTAAGAAAGATCAACAACGTTATTCACTTCGACAAGAAATTCTCAGCTGTCAAACCTGAACTCTAAAACACAAGAATTTTATAACAATTGCTTTACTTTAGATTATATCGTTTTGTCACCTAAATTCTGGTTAAACGATTTACTATTTAACCAAGAACTATTTCAATCATGTTATAACCTTATTCATTCTCAGCTGTGAAATTTTCAAAAGGTGGAGGAATCGTCTTTACAACGTTAAACACGGTTTTACCATTAAACAATAAAACATCATCTTTTAAATTTTTTTATGGCATACTCAATATTCAAAAACACAACGGTATTCTTAATAGCCATAATTATAAATTGATGTGGATATCTTCATTAGTCACTCTGGTTTTCTCTTTGTTCGAAAAGTTAAGTTCCATCCATCTCTTGATATTGCTTTCTGGTTTGATTTTTAAACCTACTCCTGCATCCCTCTTTACAAGCGACAACAGAGAGAACATCTTTCGTAAAGCCAATTTTATATCTTTATATCATGAACTTAGTAATTTAGACTGGAGTGTTCTTCAATATATCGAGGACGTTAATATCAAGGTCACTAAATTAAACGATACGTTCTTCACTGTTCTTAATATAAATATGTCCCTAAATTTCCGCCAACCAAGTCAAAATTTCCATCGCGGTTTACTCCAGAAATCATGGTTAATATATAATCCAAAGCTTCGCGTAAAAAAATGTGGCTGAAGACGCATAATCTCTCATTTTTGAGCTATATATGTCGTTACCGCCATTTTGTTTCTAGCTGCACTGTAGCAATTGTTTTGATAAAATATGATAAATACATTTTCCTTTGAATTAATTAGATAATTTCCAAACCCATTCCTTGTGAGGTTAATATTTTACAATTTTTCAAATCATGGATTGCATTTTTATTTCTTCTAGATTAAGGTTTCACTGTCGTCATTTTATTTCCAGCTGTACTGTGAGCAAATTTTATGATGAAATATGACAAATACATCTTTTTCTGATTGAATTGCGTTATTTGTAAACTCTTTCCTTGTGGCGGTTATTTTTTTACAATGTTTTAAATCAGGGAATGCAATTTTATTTCGTCCAGTTTTAAATTTGACTGCCGCCATTTTGTTTCCAACTGCACTGTAGCAAATTTTATGATGAAATATGACAAATAGATCTTTTTCTGATTGAATTGATACTTTTAAACTCTTTCCTTGAGGCGGTTATTTTTTACAATGTTTTAAATCAGGGGATGCAATTTTATGTCGTCCAGTTTAAGATTTTACTGTCGCCATTTTGTTTCCAACTGCACTGTGGCAAATTTTATGATGAAATATGAGAAATACATCTTTTTCTATTGAACTGCGTTATTTTTAAACTCTTTTCTTGTGGCGTTTATTTTTTTGCAATGTTTTAAATCAGGGAATGCAATTTTATTTCGTCCAGTTTAAGATTTTACTGTCGCCATTTTATTTCCAACTGCACTGTAGAAAATTTTATGATGAAATATGACACATCTTTTTTTTATTGAATTGCGTTATTTTTAAACTCTTTTTTTTACAATGTTTTAAATCAGGGAATGCAATTTTATTTCGTCCAGTTTTAAATTTTACTGCCGCCATTTTGTTTCCAGCTGCACTGTAGCAAATTTTATGATGAAATATGACAAATACATCTTTTTCTAATTGAATTGCGTTATTTTTAAACTCTTTCCTTGTGACGGTTATTTTTTACAATGTTTTACTTTAGGGAATGCAATTTTATTTCGTCCAGTTTAAGATTTTACTGCCGCCATTTTGTTTTCAGCTGCACTGTGGCAAATTTTATGATGACATATGACAAATACATCTTTTTCTAATTGAACTGCGTTATTTTTAAACTCTTTTGTTGTGGCGTTTAATTTTTTGCAATGTTTTAAATCAGGGGATGCAATTTTATTTCGTCCAGTTTTAAATTTTACTGCCGCCATTTTGTTTCCAGCTGCACTGTAGCAAATTTTATGACGAAATATGACAAATACATATTTTTCTGATTGAATTGCGTTATTTTCAAAATCTTTCCTTGTGGCGGTTATTTTTTTACAATGTTTTAAATCAGGGAATGCAATTTTATTTCGTCCAGTTTAAGATTTTACTGCAGCCATTTTGTTTCCAACTGCACTGTAGCAAATTTTATGATGAAATATGACAAATACATCTTTTTCTGATTGAATTGCGTTATTTTTTAACTCTTTCCTTGTGGCGGTTATTTTTTTACAATGTTTTAAATCACAGAATGCAATTTTATTTCGTCCAGTTTAAGATTTTACTGCCGCCATTTTGTTTTCAACTGCACTGTAGCAAATTTTATGATGAAATATGACAAATACATCTTTTTCTGATTGAATTGCGTTATTTTTTAACTATTTCCTTGTGGCGGTTATTTTTTTACAATGTTTTAAATCAGGGAATGCAATTTTATTTCGTCCAGTTTAAGATTTTACTGCCGCCATTTTGTTTCCAGCTACACTGTAGCAACTATTTTGATAAAACTTTGATAAAACATGACAAAAACCTAATTTATGAATAAATTTGGTGATTTTCAAACGAATTCCTTACAAGATTAATTTTTTACAGTTTTTTAAATCACAGAATGCATTTTTATTCCTTTCAGTTTAATATTTCACTGCCGCCATTTTAAAACCAGCTGCACTGTAACAAAGGTTTTGATGAAGTATGATAAATACAACATTTCTGAACAAATTTAGTGATTTTTAAACCGAGTCTGAGTGAGGTTATTTTTTCAGGCATTTTCAAATAAAGGCATGCATTTTTATCTCTTCCAGTTTAAGATTTCACTTGCGCCAATTTGATTCCAGCCACAATTTAGCAATTGTTTTGACGTAATATAACAAATGAATCTTCTATAAATAAATTTAGTAATTGTTAAACGAATTCCTTGTGAGGTTATTTTTTGCAAATTTTCATATAAAGGAATGCAATTTTATTTCTTCCAGTTTAAGATTTCACTGCCTCCATTTTGTTTCCAGCTACACTGTGGCAAGTATTTTAACGAAATTTGACAATTGAATCATTTATTAATAAATTGGGTTATTTTTTAAATTTTCAAATCACGGAATGCAATTTTATTTCTTCCAATTTATGATTTCACTGCTGCCATTTTGTTTCCAGCTGCATTGCGGCATTTGTTTTAATGAAATATGACAAATACGTAACTTATGAATAAATTTGGTAATTTTCTAAAAAATTCCTTGTGAGGTTAATTTTTTAGAATTTTTTAAATCACGGAATGCATTTTTTTTCTTTCAGTTTAAGATTTCACTGCCGCCATTTTGTAATCAGCTGCATTGTAACAAATGTTTTGATGAAATCTAACAAATAAATCAATTATGAATGAATTGGGTAATCTTCAATCGGATTCCTTGTGAGGTTAATTAAAAAAAAACCTCAAATCTCGGAATACAATTTTATTTCTGCCAGTTTAAGATTTCACTGTCGCCATTTTGTTTCCAGCTACACTGCCGCAATTATTTTAGTGGAATATGATAAATTCTTTATTTATGAATAAAATTGCTGTCTGTCAAATGAATTCCTTAAGAGGTTAATTTTTTTAAATTTTTAATTCACGGAATGCATTTTTATTTCTTCAAGTTTAAGATTTCACTGCCGCCATTTTGTTTCCAACTGTACTGGGGCAAATGCTTTGATGAAATATGACACATAGATGATTAATAAATGAGTTGGGTGATTTATAAAACCATTTCCATTGAGGTTAATTTTTTAATTTTTTTTTTATAATCACGCAATGCATTTTTATTTCTTCCAGTTTAAGATGTCACTGCCGCCATTTTGTTTCCAGTTGCACTGTAGCAATTATTATGATAAAATATGACAAATACATCTTTTTTTGAATGAATTGGGTAATTTTGAAACTCTTTCCTTGTGAGATTATTATTTTGTAATTTTTCAAATCACGGAAAGCATTTTTATTTCTTCCAATTTAAGATTTCACTTCTGCCATTTTGTTTCCAGCTGCAGTGTAGCAATTGTTTTAAATAAAATATCACAAATACATTATTTATTAATAAATTAAATGATTTTTAAACAAATTTTGTGTGAGGTTAATTTTCCAAAACTATTCAAATCACGGAATGCCATTTTATCTCATTCAGTTTAAGATTTCAATACCGCCATTTTGTTTCCAGCTGTTCTGCGGCAATTGGTTTGTAGAAATATGACAAATACATAATTTCGGAATGAATCCAATGATCTTTAATTCAAATGTGGGATTAACTTTTTTTTAAAGTTTCTAATCACGAAATACAATTTTATTTCTTCCTGTCTAAGATTTCACTGCCGCTATTTTGTTTACAGCTGTACTGTAGCAATTTTTTTGACTAAATATCACAAACACATCATTTATGAATGAATTGAGTGAATTTCAAACCAATTCCTTGTGGGATTAACTTTTTAAAAACTTTCAAATCACGAGATGCCATTTTATTTCTTCGAGTTAAAATTTCACTGTTGCCATTTTGTTCCCAGCTATACTGCGGTAGTTATTTTAATGTAATGTGACAAATACATCGTTTATAAATTAATTGGGTTTTTTTTAACGAATTCCTTTGTGAGGTTCATTTTTTTTAAATTTAAAAATCACGGAAAGCATTTTTAGTTCTTTAAGATTTAATTTTCAATGCCGCCATTTTGTTTTCTACAGCACTTTAACAATTATTTTAATAAAATATGAAAAACGCAACTTTTTTGAATGAATTAGGTGATTTTCAAACTAATCCCTTGTGAGGTTAATATTTCAAAAATTTTCAAATAACGGAATGCAATTTTATCTCATTCAGTTAAAGATTTCACTGCCGCCATTTTGTTATCAGATGTTCTGCGGCAATTGGTTTGATGAAACATAACAAATACATCTTTTTTTAAATGATGTAGGTAATTTTCAAACAAATTTCTTTTGAGGTTAATATTTTAAAATCACGAAATATATTTTTATTTCTTCAAGTTTAGGATTTCACTGCTGCCATTTTGTTTCCAGCTGTACTGCGACAGTGGTTTTATATTAAATGTAACAAATACATCATTTATGAATTAGTTGGGTTATTTTTAAACGAATTCCTAGTGAATTTTTTTTAATTTTAAATCAAGAAATGTAAATGTATTTCTTCCAGTTTAAGATTTTACTGCCGCCATTTTGAAAATTTGAATTCAGCCTCACTGCGGCAATTGTTTTAATGAAATTTCATAGACTTGTTATTTGTGAATAATTTGGGTGATATTCAAATTAATTCCTTGTAAGATTAATTTTTTTTAAGTTTAAAATCACGGAATGCAATTTTATTTTTTCAAATTTAAGATTTCACTGGCGCCTTTGTATTTCCAGCAATAAAGCGGCAATTGTTTTAATGAAATTTTAAAGACTTAAAAATAAACTGTGTGATTTACAAATGAATTCCTTGTGAGGTTATTCTTTTTTAATTCTTAAATCAGATAATACAATTTTATTTCTTCAAATTTAACATTTCACTGCCGCCATTTTGTTTCGAACTGCACTTTAGGAATTGTTGCGATGACATATAGCAAAAACATCGTTATTGAATGAATTGGGCGATTTTCAAACAAATTCCTTATGAGATTATTATTTTTTTAAATTTTCAAATCACAGAATTCAATTTTATTTTTTTCTGTTTAAGATTTCAATTCCGCCATTTTGTTTTCAGCTGCACTTTAGCAATTGTTTTGACAAACTATGACAAATATATCATTTATAAATGAATTGGGTTATTTTTAAAAGAATTCCTTGTGACGTTATTTGTTTTTAATTTTCAAATCACGAAATAAAAATTTTGTTCTTCCAGTTTAAGATTTCACTGCCGCCATTTTTAAACCAGCAGCACTGCAGCAATTGTTTTAATAATATTTGATAGACGCATCATTTAGAAACAAATTGGATGATTTTTAAATGAATTCCTTGTAATATGTTTTTTTTCTTTAGTTTCAAATCACGGAATGCAATTTTATTTTTTTCTTGTTTCATCACTGCGGCCATTTTGAACCCAACAACACTGCGGCAATTGTTTTAATAAAATATTATACACACCGCATTTATGAATGAACTGTGTGATTTTCAAATGAATTCCTTGTGAGGTTAATTCTTTTTTTAATTTTTAAATCACGGAATGTAATTTTATTTCTTCCAATTTAATGCCGCCATTTTGTTTCCAGCTGCACTATAGGAATTGTTGCGATTAAACATAGCAAATACATTATTTCTGAATGAATTAGGCCATTTTCACACAAATTCCATATGAAATTATTTTTTTTTAAACTTTCAAATCACAAAATAAGATTTTATTTCTAATAGAGTAATATTTCACTGCCGCCATTTTGTTCTCAGTTGTACTGCAGCAATTCGTTTGTTGAAATATGATAAATATATCTTTATTAAATGAATTGGACAATTTTCAAACCCATTCCTCGTAAGGTTATTTTTTTTTATTTTTAAATCACGGAATGCATTTTTATCTCTTCCAGTTTAAATTGCACTCCCGCCATTTTATTTCCAGCTGCATCGCTGCAATTGTTTTGATAGAATATGACAAATACATCTTCTTTAAAATAAACTGGGTAATTTTGAAACCTATTCCTTGTGAGGTTAATATTTTACAAATATTTAAATCACGGAATGCAATTTTATTTCTTCCAGTTTAAGATTTAACTGCGGCCATTTTGTTTATAGCTTTACTCCAACAATTTTTTTGATGAAATATAATAAATATACCTTTTTTGGATGAATTATGTAAGGTAATTTTTATACCAATTACTTGTGAGCTTAAGTTTTCAAAAATTTTCAAATCACTAAATGCATTTTTATTTCTTCAAGTTTAAGATTTCACTGCCGCCATTTTGTTTTCAGGTTCACTGTGACAATTGTTTTATTGAAATGTGATAAATACTTCTTTCTTTGAATAAATTGTGTACATTTTGAATAAATTGTGAAGTTTTCAATAACTTTCAAATAACAGAATGCATTTTTATCTCTGCCAGTTTATGATTTCACTACCGCCATTTTGTTTTCAGATAAAATGTGGCAATTGTTTTGATGAAAAATGATAAATACATGATAAATGAATGAATTGGGAAATTTTCAAATCAATTCCTAGTAATGTTAATTTTTTACAATTTTTCAAATCAAGGAATGTATTTTTATTTCTTTCAGTTTAAGATTTCACTGCCAAATTGGGTAATTTTGCAAATCAATTCCTTGTGAGGTTAATTTTTAAATTATCGCAAACCTCAATTATTTGTCATTTTAGGATCTTCAGAAAACCAAATCAATGTTTATTAAGAGAAACGAAATAAAATATTAGCACTCTAGGCAAAAATAATAAAATTGTGGTGCCCGCTGTAAACGTCCAGCTTGGCTCACTTAATGGAAATAATATTTAAAAAAAATGAATGTGTAATACTTACCGCTGTTATCTTAAACCTTTAGGTATAGAGTTGATGTTTTCTTTCACACCTAGATTTTGATCTTGACTGGGGTGGTACGTACATCCAACACATAGATGTGAGGTATAGTTAAATAGTTATTTCTTGAACATTAAATCAGAATTTATTTATTTATTTATTATTTGCTTTGTATCTCTTCATAAATTAATCAAAAATACATACATATACTATAAATAATATTACTAAAATTGTAATTGAAGAGACCCGAACCGAGTTCATTTCTTCGAAATGTTCTTCCACTCTGGCCCGTTCAGCCTATTCTCATGAAGAATCTTTCAATTGCGACTATTATTTACTTTGCACTCCTGTAAATTCAATCAAATGGTGATGTGGCCATCATAGTACTTTCCCTATATTTTACTCAAAAACTATGAGGTTTATGCAAAAATGTTACTCTTAATAATTTGTGCAGTTTTGAATTCTCTACAATTATTTGTTATATAAATTTTATGTAACTCCAATAGTTTATTAGCAATTGGCAAAAAATATCAAAATTTTCAATTTTAATTTTTTTTCTCAAAAGTTAAGAATTTTATGAAAAATATGTTCGACTAAAACTTGTTCAGTTTTTTATTGCCTTTAACTTTTATTAGAACCGTTTTTTTTTAAATTTTTCATATTTAGAAAAATAAAACGAAAAAACAAAAAAACGCCTCGAGTAAACATCCACTTCCGGTCTATGAATGTTTACCAAAAGTTTTTCAGTTCCAGTTTTTAACGATAAAACTTTATGTTTGAAGTTTCATCTCAGACAGATTATTCGTTTTTGAGATACAGCGCCCACCGACAGACACACAGACACACACACACACAGACACAGAATTTTTTTTTCCAGAAATCAGTGCAATGGACTCAGGGGGGGCCAAAATGGATATTTCCGCAAAAAAAAAATTTTCAAACAAAAATCACGAAAACAATACTCCCCCTATATACTACGTATATAGGGAAAGTAAAAAGCTAATTTTCAGGAGTGCAAAGAAATTCTAATTTCATGTTCAAAAAATACCTATTTCTTTATTCTTACTCCTATTCTTCATTACATTAGTTTTCCTTCGTAGGTTTGGCCACAAGATCAACATGATATTTTGTATACACCCTGAGTTTCAAAAAGGATTTGATCTCTTTGGTTGTCTGCGATGTTACGGATTTTTGTAGTAATTGTGAAAGCAATTGTAATGTTATGTCTTTTTAGAATTCGGCTAGTTTTTTTTTTCGAAGTGCCTTTAATTTATTGAACTGCAGCTAATGCTGGTGGTGGTTCATCAGTTTTTTTTTCGTAGTTTCGATAGTGGTTTTGTTTATATTTTCATTTGTACATGCATAAGTGCATTTTTAATTATGTTTAGTTAGTTTGAGCTGGGTGGTGATTGGATTCTACATGTAGGTATCTATTTGTATGAGTTGATTTCCAGAATACAGTGTTCGAGGAATCCAGCTGGTTTTCTGATTAAAAATTTATGAATTAGATTTGTCGTCTTCATAGTGTAGCCATAAAGATAATTTATAAGGTGTCGAGGTTATGGTTTGTGTTTCGAAAGTTCCCATGAACAGGCTGAAAAGTACCGGCTATAGAGGTGAGCCCATTGGTGCACCTTCTATTTGGCAATATCTTTTTTTTTATATAATAGGTGTTTGATGTACCTTGTTCAATAAAATTCAATTTGTAGTAGGGAACGCAATGCTTCATTTTGATTTATTTTCTAAATAAAAAACCGCATCAAAACTTATGAGACAGTTGTTTTCGTTAGTATTTCTGCACATTGTGTTGAAGTGATGTCTTATGTTTCGAAATTTCCCATGAACAAGTGGGAACCTACCGGTGATAGAGGCGAGCCCATTGATGTGCCTTCTATTTAGTGATATCTTTGATTTTCATATATGAAATTGGCACTTTTTGAAACAACGAAACCGCATCAAAACTTATGAGACAATCGTTTTTGTTCAGCGTGTAATGTTTAATACGTTCCAAGAAATGTTATGAATTTATGATGAGACCGCCGATTCGGTGATTGGCTGTAAATCCTTTGCTAGGAATTTTATTTCTGAAACTCTTGAGCTTATAATCCACCTAAGTGGAGCATCTTACTTATGAATATTGGGTAATCCACATTATAGAGATTTAGATGATTTTTCACGTGGGATAATTGCTTTTTTTGTGTCTGCGATCAGGGAAGAGACATTCATCTTGGTCTTAGTTGCCTTCCTGCTATAATGCCAAACATATTGACACGTAGTGTCAAATCATAATCCCGTTTTGGGACAAAAAAGGCCATATTTGGCAAATCATTTGATAAATATTTATCAAGAAAGTCTTCGTGGAGCAGAACTTTTGCCAGACGAATAGAGGGTGAGAATGGAAGAACACATTATTTGTGAATTCAATCCTTTTCAAGTGCGATCGAAATGTTTATAAAGAATTATTATGTATAATATTGGAATACTTTTGTTAAATAAATAATATCTAATAACTTTTCCAGTTGCTAATTTGTACATAAGCTGGATCTTCCAAGTTGTGCCGCTTTTTTGTTTGACGACGATCGCATTTCCTTTATTGGCAGGTTAGATTATAATCGATTCATTTTGACGTAGGGATTTCAATGCTAAGAATTCTTCTTGTGTGATATTATGTTGGGGTTGTTTAGTTGGCTTGAGTTTTTGGGCAGTTGGACTGATTAGAAAAGTATAAACAAGTTTGTGCCGATAAAAAAATAATCAAAAGTGTTGCCCAAAAATAATTATATAAATAGCTGATTAAATCACGGTTATGGAAATTCTGCTGAAGGCCAGGTAACAAAATACCATGGCACCATGCCATAATACATCGAATTGAATGTGAAATACCCTTGCCCCTCCTGCATTTCTAACTCCTTTCACTTCTCTTTTATCAATGCATGTACATTTACACCATTTATACACAATATTCTCAGACACGTGTGCCCTTTAATAAATCGATACATCTTTCAACAATCTCTCATTATCAAATTCAAACAACTTCACCTCATACTTCTCCACTCCCTCCATTTGATCCCCATGCTCACTCCTTCCATTTGTTTCCTAAAGCAGAATCTACCCAGGCGTTAATTTTGAATCGCCCAGAATCTTCTTTAGGAACAACCGTACAGCAAAATTGCGTTCACCCACGCATCCCACTGCCAATTAGAAATTTCCTAAAACGTTGTTCCCCTCACTTCTTCCACACCATGCTCCTTATTTTTCTGGATATCCATTACACCCAATTGGTATGACCATACCAATTGGGTGCAAATCTACCTGTTGATTTAAATATGAAGCTCAAGTATTTAAATTCATACACTCTCTTAATAACCTTCCACTTTCAATCAAATTTACTCAGTCTTCCTTCCCTTCATCTAATCCTAAATCGCATCTGATTTGTTTTTCTTGCATTTACTTGCAGTCTTCTTTTGTCCATATATCCCTTCACTCTATTATCTCTTTTATCCTTTCCCATTTTCTTGCCAAAAGAACCTTATCATTCAAACATGCCATTTTCCATACCTTCATTATTCCAATAACTACACTTTTTGTAACCTCTAATTTACTAATATATGTTAAATAACAAAGGGCTCAGCTGAAAGCTCTGTTGCCAACCCTTCAATATAAAGATTGTTTACATTCTTCCATTCCTTTTCTAAAACCCCTTGCGTCTCAATTAGCATTATGTTTATTTCCATCCTCCAGCCTATTTTTTGCCACCTTCATTTTAATTTTGTATCTGGTAAACATAATCGGTATTCCACTATAATTTTCTACTTTTAATCTCCTCCTTTGTGTACCGGGCACATAATTCCTAAATACCAGGCCTTTGGAAAGTTTGTTTTTCTTCTCCACATTTGTTTCAGCAGCCCTCAGTACTTCTACTTTCCCTCCTTTTTTTTATCTCTTTCAATATTTTTGGCTTTAGCCCAATCAGCCCAGTAGCTTCTTCAGCTGTTTTTTCTGCGCCGTGAACTCTTCAACCTCCCTCATCGACACTTTTTCTCATACCTTACTCGCCTCTCCACTTATTCTGCTAAATTTCTCTGTCCATTCTTATAAAGACAACTAATATATATCCAATCTTTTCACCTTCATATCTCTTTTTAATTTCTACATAATCTCATTCCGTTGATTGTTTTTTCCAAGGCCTGCATCTCCTCCTCTACCTAAGCTACATCCCCTCAATGCCTTCCCCTTTTGCGCCCTCACAGTCTTCATCAAATGTTTTCATGTTTCTTTCATACCTTGTAATGATCTTTCTCATGTATTCTATCGTTTTAACTTCATTCCAGTCAAACTTCTATAAGCGCTTTCCCATATTATACTATCCATTAGCTTCCACCATTCGTGTTCTTATTCATTAACCTTAATCTTTACTATTATTAGCAAATGTTCAGATCCTAAGACTTTTTCCACCTCTATTCTTCCAACTTTTTTTACTATTAAGCACCTTTATTACGACATAATCAATAGCTGACGATTCTATTAACCAGTACCTCATCCTCCTACCCTCCTTATGTGTCAATTTATACTTACAAATAATTCACCCTGAACATTCCCTCCTCCCCCATTCTTTCTTAAGAATAATTAAAATTACTATTTAAAAATGCAAATTTACAAAATTATGCTAAATTGACATATTCGAAGGAATAATTCAGACATACAACTTAGAAACATGACCCAAAATATTTGGAAAATTATTTATTAAGAGCTCCATCAATCAAGCTTGGAGTTACCCTCTTTTAGCTCCAAATAGACCCTCGAGGCTAGTCTGACCGTTAAATGAAAATCCAGGTATAATACGCCTATTGAAATCGAATATTTTCTAAAAGAAGGGTCAAACTGAAAATGACACGTATTATCTGTAATGATTTTAAGGTTCCGGTTGATTATTTAATACGGTTACTACGGGGTAGATTTATATTTTTAAACAAAGAATAAATTATATATAAAGTTATATTATTCCTCATTATAATAGTGTCATAATTAAAATTGTGGATGTTCATCTAACAACCTACCAGTAATAAGATACAAAATAAAATTAGGAAGTAAATTAAATTTTTAATTATTATTTGATTACCAGAAACAGTTATAATCTGGCAAACAAACAACAATTAAACATTTCATTTAATTCCTAATTTTATTTATTTAATCTTTAATATATAAAAACATCAAAATTAATATATCGCTAGCCATAACTTATTTACACACGTACACACCAGTTGCTTGCCAAAAAAAGACTATAAATTCACTCGATTAAACGAAGATCTAGGTGGAATTTTTACAAAAAGCCTTCCTTATTTACGACGCTTTTTATCTTATCGTATCCCAACACACGCGCAAAAAAAAATAGCCCGGCTTAGCCCCTGACCCCGTGACCGAAATAAAAACGCGTAATGACGCGGCTCCGTGATGAATGATGCATGAGTTCAATGCGATTTTTTCCCTTATCTTTATTGGGACACGGTCAATCACCACCCTGCGAAACACCGAATGGGCGAAGGAGTGAAGAAAAAAAAAATGTAGCGCCGCATTTAATTTATTGCGCGATAATATTAATCCGCGTCAAATGTGTCAAATAAAACAAGCGGCAATTTTTATTTTCCCACCCCGGTTCGTACAGATTATGATTGATGTTCGCGAACCCCTTACTTTAATGAACTTTGCAGGAAATTTAAATGATTGGTATACGTTTAGCGTCGGCTTTTAAAGCATGTTTAATTCAGTTTTTAATTACGAACGCCTCGCGGAACGGATGATAACATCAATGGGAAGAGGCGGGTATTAAAAGTTTAACTCGATTCATTTTTGAATAACCATTCTGTATGTATGGAATAAATACGATACGATTAAAAGTAAAAAGTAAACTTTTGCAATTAATAAAATATATTGAAAGATTATACAAAGAATGATAGGTTAGCAGTACGCGTTTGTATAGTGCGGAGCGCTGACAAATTGAGCAGCCGCTTGATGTATGACAAATTCTTAAATTTGCGAGTTGACTATATTAATAAGTAGTTGAAGGTATTTCCTTTGCAAATAAAACATTATTATCTGATTATAAATACTAGTTTTCTTATTACTTTCCGGATTTCCCTCGTAGATATAGAATAGCATTTTCAAAAATAAAAACTCATAATTGTTTGCATATCCATAGTATAAAAATAATTTAATAATTATTAAATATTTCGTCCTTCTTACCCTTATATACCCGACTAAATTAATGTCTTCCAAAGACCATATGAGAATGTTAATATCATTAAAAATATATATACATAGGCTGCTTCAAAATTGAAAAATTCATATCGTTTGATCGAATATATTAGGAATTCATAAAAATGTGCGTATTATATACATAAAGAAATTTAATAAATACATTTCTTACATAACATACTTACACACTCACACATATATAGATGATGAAATTGCTGTTTGGTAAACAAAGGGCACGGTTGTTTATAATGCGAGGCACGCACCGCCATGCCATCCCTTATTTAAAATTAGAGATGAACCGAGTGCGCTATTTACATTTAATTCCCAAATCACCTTAATTTCCACATAAATTATTTAAAGCGGGACCGGGATTCAAAAGAATGAACGGAACGGGGGAAGTCTGCGTGTCTCGCTTGTAAATATTTAATAAATAATTCCGCTCCCCTTCACCCCTCCACAACCGCCATCCATCGTCCTCATTTTCTCCGAAGAAATTAGAGATAGAGATATGAATGGGGTGCAGGGGACGCTATGAATTCTTGATTGCCCCTCAATCCCGCAGAGTGCGTCGGATGTCTGTCCTTCGCTGTATGTGTAAGGGGTAGGTATATATGTGTGCGTAAGGGTACACCTGAAACATTAATACGTTCGTTTTATTTAACCTTAGATATACGTTCTTTTGCATATATTTATACAGAAAAATTATATTAATTGAGGCATCAGGAAATGATATAGATGATTGTATAGAAGATAATGATTATCTGAAGTCCTCCTGTCCTCAAGTTGCATCTTGACTGGCCCAGCTTCTTCTTCACTTCAGGATAGACTTTTCCGATCCTCTTACTTGCTCAACAGTTGATTATATTTATTAATATAAAGGCTTGATATATTAATTAATTTTTTTGACATAATTTTCTTCTATAATTTCTATCTTTACAAACATCTGAATATTTTTGTTTATAAATAATGTATGCACAGTCTTATCAATTATTTCCATGAAACATCTTATCGTAACACTTGTGTCTAGTCATATAATCTTCTGTATCGGCTGCACCTTTTGTTTAGTTGTAATATAATAAAGAAACGCCCTTTTTTGGGGGAGATATTTAGCAAAAAGGTCATTTCATCAGAAAATCAAATATATTCGTATATTTTGGACGTGAAACATGAAGCATAAACTCATCAGAAACTTGTTTACTCATAGTGTTCCTGTAATCGTAAGTTTCTGTTTTAATAGCTCTGGAGCAAAAAAAAATAGACGCAAAATGATTATCTATAGTAATTTTTTTACTCGTAGTATTCCTGTAATCATAAGTTTCTGTTTTTATAGCTCTAGAGCTAGAGGAATAGACGCAAAATGATTATCTATGGTAACGCCTCTCCATGAACCAAAATAGAGCCTTACCATATCTAATACAACCTCTTTCCCTTGGTTTACCTTTCGTTTATTATCTACCATACCTGTAAAAACTTAGCTGCTTAGAATATATACTGTTTCAGAGTCTGCAGAAACCCAAATTTTGATGTAAAATCGCCCGGGATTACTTTTTGTCTTCCTAATTTCCTTTGAATCTGCTTGGTGATAGATTTTAGAGAAAAGTAGGGCTGTTTGTCGAATGGAACTGCAATGGTTTCATATCATACTATGTAGAATTGAAGATTATTATTACGAAATATAAGTTATTCATTTTTGCCCAGAAGAGGAATTTTTTCTCCGAGGGTATAGCATTCTTCATAAATATGTTATACCACAATATCGCAGCAAAGAAGGTGTGGGTATATTCCTAAGAGAGAAAACAATTTTTACAGAATGTCCTTTAAGGACTTTCTCAATAATATCTCCACTTGTCACAATATGTAACCTGTGCCTCCTAGTTCTTATTACTAATTTTCAGTCCAGTGAAGTGGAGATTTCTTCCATAATATCTAGCACCAGAAACTAACACACCAATTGAAGCTTGTATTTCCTCAAATATAACATCTTTCCACTAATTTCTACTTTTAGGATTTTCTTCATTCTATTTTGAAATTGATTTTTCCTGCGTGGAAATATCAAGTATCATGTCATCCATTACAAAAAGTTTGAAAACTTTTAAAATTGAAGTAACCTGCAAACTGAAACAATAATTAGAAACAAATTCCTATATAATTAAGTTCTTACATATTTTTAAATTAAATGTTGCTCATATATAAACAAAAAAACTTACCTTGAGTCATATCCTCTACGTCACCTTCTTCATCTTCTTAGGAGATATATTCAATGTCACTATTTTCTTCATCCCAGTAACGAAGTAATTCTGAAGTCGTCGAACACTTGCATGCCTTGAGGAAGAAAAGAAGAGTACTGAACTATTTATACTTGATTTATACATTCAACTCAACATATTTATGCAAGATATTTAAAATACGTGTTTCAGTCAGTCCTTTTGGGGTAACCAAGATACTCCTGGTTATATCGACAAAAAAATTTAAGGTAATTTTAAAATTAAAAATATAAGAAATATGTTCTATTAGCTTTCGTTACTAACAAAAAAGGACTTTGATGTAAATTCTTTATTAAAAGGAAAGTAAAAACAATATTTACTGTTTGGGTAACAGTTACAGAAGGGCTAATTAAGCTCAAGTGAATTATGCGAAGATATCTTATAAATGTCTTGCTATTGTTGCAAAAATACAAATTATTTATTTCTCCGCTGGTGCATGTTAGCGATTTTCATTATTCTCGTTAAATGGGTATGGTAACCGCATTTAGTTAAATCACTGTGTGATCAAAATATGCATTTAGCAATAAATAAGCCGTTAAAATATGTCAAAGCAGTGTTTTATTTAAATATTAACATTTTCACCTACTCTGAGAATTCAACGTTAGCCTTACTATATGTTAAAATACCATAACTTTTCAAATTAAACATTTTATCTTCCTGAAAGTTTTAGTGCAATCGATAATTCTATTTATTACATTAAGTAAAATCAACAAATCTGCAATAATATGACGGTTATGCAAGAAGGAGATTTTCAAGTTCAATATTAATAATAATTCAAAGTAGTAGATGTAATATGTAACGTAAATTTCTAATTTGGACTTTCATTTACTGATTCTGAACAAACCACCGACAAATATAAGTAACGCATTGCACTAATGAATAAATCCTTACATAATAGTTCGGCTGAAAAGTTCGTATCGTTTCTAAAAGAGGGCGCCACATGATTTTTTCCTTATGATTTTCAATGCTAAATAATGCTGAAATACGTGTCAAATTTTGACAGAAATTGGACAATTGGTTCATGAGTTATAGCATTTTGAGTAAAGTATATTTTGTTATTGTAAAAAATGGATAAAAAGGAATTTTGTGTGTTAATAAAACTCTGTTTTTTAATGGGAAAAAAATAGTGCTGGAACAAAAACTTGGCTTGATAAGTGTCAACCAACTCCAGCGAAAGCAACCATTCCATACAGGACATGTAGGCATCATGGATGATGAGCACAGTGGTCATCCAAAAGAGGCTGTCAGAGACGAAAAAAATTTGAATGTTCGCAAAGTGAAGTTAATCGAGAACTGAGGCTCAGAAGATATCAAAATAATATGTTGGACATATTATGGGCATGCGAAAACTCTTTGCAAAGTGAGTACCGCGTGAGGTCGATCAAAAACAACGTGTTGATGATTCAGAGCACTGTTTGAAGAAACTGTTTAAACAAAATAAATAGGAATTTTTGCATCGGTATATGAAAGCGGATAAAATATCGATCCATCATTACACTCCAGAGTCCAATCGTCATTTAGTTGAGTGGACTGCACGCGACAAACCCAATCCAAAGAGAGGAAAACACATCAGTCGGTAGGCAAAGTTATGGCTGCTGTATCTTGGGACACGCACGGTATATTGTTCATTGATTATCTTGAAAAACCACACATACTAGGTTGAAAATTGTGATGACTTAAAAAAATTATTATAAAAGTCTTTAAATGACCAAGTTACAAGCCATTAAAGTTAAGGAATTTTAAGACATTTTTCCAAATATTTCAATAAGGTTCGTATTAGATTGCTGCAATTTGGTACAGCCTAAACTAACATCAAGTAAATTCCTTTAGCAATTTTTCCTTTCGATCAGACCTTTCACCACAAGGTGTTCTTAAAATTTGTTTGCTCAGAAATTTCTTGGTTGCTCGTAAATCTACATTTATTCTTCCATACTTTAATTTATTATAGAAACTCTTATCTCAGTGGCCATTTTTGACTTAAAAGCAAAAGTGTTGAGGGGAAAATGTCCTTTGATATCTCCAAGTTTTCAAAAATTTTGGATTTTCATTCGCCCAACTATGTAAATTTCCTAAATTGATGATTCCGTAAATTGGTTGATTAAGTTACGTGAAGATCAAATTAATTTGACGAATAAAGCACTAATAACCTTTCTTCGCAATTTTATTTGATTCAAATGTACATTTCGGACACAAAGTGACCATTATCAATGGATTAGCACTAAATACAAAACAAAAATTTAGACTATAGAGGTTGACGATACAAACGAGGTAAAGGGAGATTATTTACCTGGTTTGTACCGCCACTCTTATTTCTTCGACTTACCTCTTAATTACCGTTATTTCTTGACATTTATCCATACCGCCTTGTTTCATAATCCTCCGGTATATATAGTCTAAAATGTTTGTTTTGTATTTAGTGCTAATCCATTAATAATGGTAACTTTGTGCCCGAAATGTACATTTGATAAATAAAATAAAATTGTGAAGAAAGGTTATTAGTGCTTTATTCGTCGAATTGATTATTCCGCCTTTAGAAAAAGTGGATTCATTAGTAGAGAGCACTTTTTATAAAAACGTATCATCAATTGTGTTTTCTGTTGCATTATTTGGCAATATTCCAGTCGTAATGGATAATTTATTGTTTGCTTTGTTTCTCTTCTTAAATAAAATCTAACATACATATTACTATAAAAACTACTACTATAATTTTAATTGAAGAGACGTGGTCGGAGATCATTTCTTCGAGATGTTCTTTCACTCTGACCCATTCAGCCTATTTTCGTGAAGAATTCCCTGTTTGTGTTTTTCCGGCGGCTATTGTTCAGCTCGTAAGCTCTTTTGTATTTTTAATTAAATACTATTTCCATCAAAGTAATTGAAATTTGAATATGTAATAAAATTGTACATTCTGTCAACATGACAGTATTTTTAGTAGAATAAATGATTTGAATGATTTCGGTCATGCGAATTTCCTGAACTTTTTAACAATGGAAGGGATAAAGTTATTGCTCGCGAAGAACACACCACTGTTGTTTGTAAAGTTTCAAACTGCGTGGCCATGTCCACAGTAGCAGCGGAGATACTTTAGCTTTTAACTTAAAAACGCCCACTGTTTAAAATTTAATTAAAATTTTCAGAAACTAATAAAAGCTTCTAAAATAACTTTTTTATTAAAATGTGGAAAGATAAATGTGGATTTACAAGCAAACAAAATAGTTCTGAGCAAACTAATTTTAGAAACACTCTATATAGCATGATTTTCACGCTCAGATCAAAGTTACAATTTGCCTAAGGAATTTACTTGATGTTAGCTTAGGCTGTACCAAATTGCAACATTACCACGAACGTTATTGAAAATATTTAGAAAAATTTCTTAATTTTGATAACATGTATCTTGGTCATTTGAAGACATTTATAATAATTTTTACGAATCATGATTATTTTTTCTCTAGTATATGTGGTTAATTTTATTCACCGAGCTTTTCAAGGATGAAATAGCGAAAATAAGGGCCTTATTTGAAGAAAAAGTGTTGTTTCTCTAGATTTGACTCGCAGCGACTATTTCCTCTTTACAGACTTCAAGAGAATGCTCGCTGAAAGGAAATGTAGGTCCAGTGAAGAGGTAATCATCAAATCACATGCTTATTTTGAGGCTAAAGACAAATCATATTACAAAAATGCTATCGAAAATTTAGAAGATCGTTATAATCGGTATAAGGCTCTCATATGCAACTATTTTGAATAATAAAATTGAATTTTGCTAAAAAAAATTGTTTTTTGCTTCAAATCTATACGAATTTTTTATTATTTATTTTTACTAGTGTAAGAAATAAAGTTGTGTTTCTTGTCGAATATGATTCCCAAATCAACGATTTTATCCACTTGCATGATTTTGTATTGTTAACAAAATATTCCGATGTGGTTGCATTTTTTACTCCTATAAAATGATTTAGATTTGCATTTCTCCATATTTAGCTAAAAGTTACTCCTTTAACACCAATATGTAATATTGTTCTTTCTGAATATAAGCTAAATCTTCCATATATTTATCAATAAGAAATAGTTTTAAGTCAGTAGCGTAAGTAAATAAGAACAAAAATTTAAACTGTCAGCTATATCTTTAATAAAAATTAAAATCAATTATTGTCCTATATGTAATAGTTATGGAACACCAGAGTTTACCAGAATTTAATTTGAAACATAATTGTCAATCTTAACATATTATTTACGATCTTTAAGAAAACTTCATAGCCATTTTATAATTGAATACAATTTTTAGAGGAATATATAATGGGAAACGGTTATAGAAATCTGTGTAGATAGCATTTACCTGATTTTGATCATTCCAGGCGTTTGATATAAAATGATCATATGTAATGAGATTTGTGGTTGTTGATAAAATATTTGAATACAGTGTTGGGTCAGTTATAGATGGCAAACATAAATACGCTGTAGTAACGCTTTATCGCTCTGCATCATCACAATATAGCGTTTTTATTGATAATTTTAAGCTTTCACCTACAACCACGAGTGTGAATCGCGTAGAAAAATTTAAGCAAAATATAATTTTTTTTTTTCTGCGCTGATTTCAATATAAATTTTAACATACTTAAAAGGGAATCAACTATTCTGCTCGACACAATTGCATCTTATAATTTAGTAGCTAAAATAAAAACTCCTACACGTATCACTAATAGTGTCGGGACTCTCATTGACAAAATCTTCAGAAATGTTAAATCTATAAGAAACTCCATTGAATGTGTTGCCAAAGATACCACTGTACTGATACTGACTTAAAATATATTCTTAAACATACCTTTGACGCCGAGAAATTAATTAAATTTTACAATATCATTGTCTCAAAAAATTTCGACCCAATAAACAATTGTACAAGTGTTGGTAATAAATCTGAAATGTATTTAAATATAATAACCTATGATTTTAAATCACAATTTCCACTCCGGATAATAACAATTAAACATGGGTATAGTACAAATAAACTTTAACAATTAAATTGGGCGAAAAATCAAGTAAACAGCAATAAAACACGGGATGATTATAAATTGACTAAAAAATCATGAGCCTTTACTACTAGAAAAAAAAAACAAAAAATGCTATAAAGTTAATACTTGATTCGCTGCACTCTTGATGGAAACATATATTAATATTGGGTAAATAGTAACTCTTGTTTTGTTCCATATTGTTTTTATTTTCATTTATCTGACAAAAGAAAGTTAAGTTTGATAATGGTCTACGAAGACCGAAACACGTGTCAGATAAATGAAAATAAAAACAATATGGAACAAAACAAGAGTTACTATTTATCCAATAAAAAATACTATTATACACTAACTATTAACTCAACTAAAATAAAGCAATATAGAATATAATAAATAGCAACTACAAAAATCAACCAGGCAGCAAATAAATTGCAATAAATCATAATAAGAAATGTATTAATGATCCACAGCAACTATACAACCTATTTAGTGAATATTTAAAATGTTTTGATAAATCTGGAACTGATACACTTTCTTCTACCTATATCCTGTACAAGAATATGATCTTCTCTCTAATAAATACCCGGGCAATGATAAAATCCCGGATTTTATTATTAAATAGGCTGTTCAATAAATTGCCCAAAAGCTTGTAAAATACCTCTGAAGTAAAGATTGTCAAAACATTATTGAAAAATTAAAGAAATATTTGATATACAAAATTTTACACATTGCACGACTATTTAATTCACTAAAAATTCTTTGCACTGAAATTCTAAACCAATACCTCAATGTAACGTCTTTCCCATCAGTTTTCTACTTTAATTTTTTTTGTTAAACTTAAATAATATTAATATTAATTACAGTATCTTTTACATATAATTTCTCTTCTGTTGAATTTGGTTCTCGTTTATCGCGTGGTGAAACATTTTTAATATTAAGGGTTATTTAGAATGAGGCATTTGGTTGGTTTCATAATTTCAAAAGCATAATTTCTCATATTGAAGTTATTACTTTAGGATTAGTTTTACTATTCTCTTATGTCTGATGAGTGTAAAAACTCAATGTTTGCAACACAATAAAGCTGGGTTTTACAGTTTTTAGATTAATTGTAGACTTTTTCTAATTTTTAGTGAATTTTCTACATCGTAAGGACTTAAATATTTTATTTTACTACAAGCTCTCCATTCTGCCAGATATCGAAAGGTAAGTTGTAGTTGTTGCAGATCAAAAACAAGTCAGACTGAAGAGATTCCGCAATAATGTTGATATTACTATAATTTAACTCATATTGTTCTATAAGACTTAAAGGGAGTAGATAGACTGCTTCAATCACTAGACACATACTGCTAAATACTATTTATACAAACAGATTTTCTATTTCTATCAGGTTATAAAGTTGAGGCTTATTTTTATGAAATCCAAATGAAGATTTTTTACTACTGTTTAATGTAGACTGCTCTATTAGAAAAATATTGTATTTATTCAGTTTTAACTCACAGTCTGATATTTTTGTTTAAAGCCAAGTTTTCACTATAATAAAGATATCATGATGACTAGGCCTCATATTATTCGAAAAGTCATTTAATTCGCTACTAATTCCTTCAATGTTGTGATTACAGATATTTAGTTCTTTTTTGTGATCTTGGTGCTTGATTCTAATTTGACCATTTTGGATTTTCTTTCAAACAATCTAATGATTAGGCTAATTTTATAATTTTATAATTTTACATTTAGAGTGATAATTCTTGGTGAAGATCGCATCATAAAATCATATCTAGTTTCATTTATATTTTCTTTTCAGAATAACAATTTGTGCTGAAGATGTAATAAATACTTAAATTAATAAGCACTAAAAACCTTTCTTCGCAATTTTATTTAAATTCACAGATATATATTTCGGAAACAAAGTGACCATTATCAATGTTTTAATACTCAGTATTAATCAAATATATCTTCACGTAGCTCACAAAAATCAAACTTGTAAATACTTACTCTGCTGTCATATTATATCTATTTTTATACGTATATCTTTTGCAATTGATGATATATTTTATTTAATAATAATAATATTATTTTATTTACAACTGGAATGTATGTGTGCAAATTTTCAACTTCTGTTGATTACAGTTGCTCTTCATTTTTCTAATGTTAGATTAAGCATTATACATATCAGTTCAGTTCGTTTAATTCTTCATTTAAAACATGTGATTAATTTTTAATTAAAAGTACATTCTGTTGATAAGTGTTACTCTTGACTTAAAATTTTTGTTGGTTTAATGATGTAGGGTCTGCATTTTCTCGATGTGTAATAAAAAAAAAATCAATTTGTGACATATTTGACCATTGTTCATGATTTAATAATGCATTTGCTTAGCAATGATATTTTGAATAATGAGTATTCTTCTAGATACCTTTAATTCCATTTATATTTGATGTTTTCAATTTTTTTATTTTTTAGATAATTAGTTAATTTCTCTTCGTTGAGTTCCAGTTTACACACATGGAAATATGAGTTTGAGGTAAAACAATTTAATTTACATTTTACTTGTGCCATGAATTTGGTTGATTCACTTTCTTATATTCCTTTTGATTTCCCATCCTACTACAGAGTTTTCTTTCATTTCCTAAAGCCGAATATTTTCTGGCTTCTTTAAAGCTGTTTCTGTGTGTGTCCTGGTTTCTGAGTGTTCTTTCGTTTCTGTATCCTTTTGGGATATTTGAGCTTTTTCAGGAATTTCAATTACTTTATTTGTTTGGCTTACTTCTTAGTTACCATCAGGAAAAAAAATCTGTAAGTGTTAAACTATGTAGAAAAAGGTTTACATATTTCAAAATAGAGATTTTTGCTTTGAAGAGCAAAAAAAAATACAGACAATAGATCAAAGGAATTACGCAATAAATATCGAGGTTAAATTTAAGAAAAGATTGGAAGTTATTTAATATGCAGTTTTGTAATGAGTAATAATTATTCAAAAATGAAGATTTTTTTATATTTATTTAAAACAAAGAATTAATAAAATATTGCTGTTATAAGATTATCAATATAAATACAAATTTTAAAAGAAAATATATTACTATTGCTTTATTGTTTCTCGAATTTATAAGTAAAACAATTTATTTAAGGAAAATATAGAAATTGAAAACACGTTTTCTGAAAATTTAATCAAAATAGATTAGTATTTACTTCATGGTTATTTATAGGGGTTAATATGTACATGTGTAGTGGTCATGGAATATTATAATATAAGGTGGCTACCTTTAATCCCAGGCCTTAATTGTATATTGATAATCGGATTATAAATAAAATATTAACCCCCCCGGAAATAAATTAGTTTACAATTTGCCGTCCCCTCATCCGAAAACAACAAAATTGGATCTCCTCGCCCCTCGCACTAACGTTATTAAAATTCGTCCGGGAGAGTTGAAGAATTTTTGCTGCGAGAACCTGCCTCTCCGTCCCGAAATTTGATAGAACACCCCCAAACTTTTTAATTAAATTAACCTTTATAATAATCCGCGCCCTCCACAGGGGGGGCAGGGGGCGGCAAAAACTGCCCGTTCGCATAACGAGCCCGCGAGGCCGGGCGCACGTGGAGGCGAATAAGTTTTTTAATTAGCGAAACGTTTAATGGAAATAAAATAAAAACAGAGGGCCCGCCGGCCTGATACATAATTTATAAAATGGGCGGCACCCCAATTTATTTGGACATGCTCCAAATTGCTGAGCTGTTAATTTATTTGCAAGTGCCGGCGCCGGCCGTCCGGCTGCAGGAGATGTTTACATAAAATTTAAATCCGATATGGCCTCATGATAAATTTCAATCGGCAAGTGTGTTTTATTCATTGTTTTATTTATAAAGACAAATACTTATTATCAATAATAATAATAATAATAATACATTCAAATTAAACGATATCGTATTTAAATAATTAGATTCTTAAATTTCTATGATTTAATTGTACACTTACCATATATTACATTATAATTTTAATGTATACTTTACAACTGCTATTAATTTGATGATTATAAAAAAATCGATTACTAAGGGCAGAAAGACCGATGGTCGATGGCCCAAACGGACAGACTAACCATTATTGTAAATCATCTGTATATATTCCTCAAAATTGTATTAAGTATTCGAATAAAGATATTATTCGCTCTCTCGATTACTAAGACCTGTGACTTGTGTAAAACATGTAAAATAATAATATTTTTCTCATCGCTAATAAAAAAATTGCGTACTCTAAGGGTACGCACATTCAATATAATTTATTGTTTATTGTATAAAGTAATTTAAAACTAAATATGATTACGCCATATCTAATACCAACCCCGATGTTGATTGTAATTGGATACAAGCTAAAACAGTTTACTCGTGTATCAAAAACTCATTACAACATGCCCCCTCCCCCACCCCCGGCTATTTCCTTCAACCCTCGGGTTCGAAATAAGAGGCATCCCGTTGATACTGTCGAACTTCGTCGCGAATACAAATTCACACGAGAATCCAGTCGAAAGAAAAACAATATTTCCGCTACTTCGTGCCTTTGTGAGGTAAATCCCATCCCGTTTCGTTTAATGCAAAACAAAGGGAGACCGGTGCACTTCCGGCGAAGTTCCACTGCCGAGCCAGCAAACACACACACACAGTGCACGTATTGGAATATAAATCGTTGAAAACTTAATTTCCAATACAGGCGAACAATAAATTCAACGGCTAAAACAGACATGGATTTTCTTTAACTTTTTCTCTCCCGCAAATAAAACTTTTACGAGCAAACTGTTTGCATGCCGGGTTTTGTTAACGAAAAAATCAATCGAACACCGTAGAAGATTGAAATCAATCTCAATCCCCAAACGTAGTTGTAGTATATTCATTATTGACAATTAATTACATTAGCAAATATATGAGATTTAAGTGAATATAAACTAGATGAATAGTTTCGTAGAGTTAAGTTCCTCTATAGTGCTTGCTTTCGAGTAAGAAATAATTAAATGAGTGGAATTGCATTCAACCCTACCCCCACAATAAAACCCCTTCCTTGACATCACACAAATGCACATAACTAATCGACTAACTTATCTCCATACTTAATCAAGTGCACGCCCAGATGCCTTCAAGACAACGCCCCGCTTCCTACCGACTACCTCAAGGGCGCAATTCACGTAATCCCTGCGCCGAAACTGGTCACTATTCGAATTACACGAACCGCCCCATTATTAATTACTACCTAGTGTGGCACACGTTTCGGAAATACATTCCTGGGGGCGGCAATCAACATGGGGATTCCCCGCGGGCCCCTAATACCTGATCGAAAGACGGAACGAGGGAATTCCCGCGGCGCATATAGTCGAACTAAAATTTAAATTAAGGGGAGTTTTTCGCGGTGGAAAATTGGGCCGCGGGCGTAATACACTTATTATAACGACACCGATTCCTGCGGGAGCGTGACTCGAATGAACGAACGGTGGGACCGGCGGGTAGGTAACTGCAAGTTATTTTAGTGAGTGAGAAACGTTCGGGGAACAAGTAAAAATAATGATGATTTGGAGTGCGGATCGTCCCGCGTTGAACCAATCGACGCCCCCGCAGTGATAAAGCTGTTAAATTAAGGTTGTACGTGAGTGAGAAATACTCCTGAATTTAAGAAAAGGGCGGTCTTGGGAATTTACTCAAACAAGTACATTCTGCCCGGGGAATAGAGAGGCAAATGTATTCACCCTTCACGTACTGCTTTACTCTGAATTTATATTTGCAAAATGATTTTAGCATTCGCTGGGAATTTTTAGTTCGCTCGCACCCTACGTTCTCTGAATAACGATTTTTGACGACACATGATCTTATAAATAAACTAATTAATACTATAACAATAATAATAATTTTTCTATAATATAGAAAAAAATATAATTTGTATTTCCTAAAGTACAACTAGTAGAACAAAACTTAATAAAATATTAACACAGTATATGATGTAATTAAGTGATATGGAGTTTGAACAAGTAACAGCCACATCAATTAGTATTTAGTAGAACAAAGATCTAATCAGGTTGGAAACCCCAACGACCCCGTCTAATCTAATAAAAACTAATCTCCAAAAGTAATATTTATTTTACAGAAAAAAACTACTCGTTGTAGTTAATGCTAGCCGGTGATTAAGTTTAAATATTTAATTTTAATTAAAAAGCAATTTTCATAACATTACAATTAAATTTTTTTCTTGTAAAAAGTTTCCTGGAATAAGAGTTGATGTAATTAAATTTCTATCAATTTACTAAGGATGTTTTACTGGTTAGAGGGTGGGATAGTGGCCACCCACCCACCCTACATATGTACTTTTCTTTCAACTACAAATAGTGTTTAGCTTAAATGAAAACACAACAAAATCATGATTAATGTTAGAAAATAATAATAAAAGTGTATTAAGGAAAGTTAGAATATATATGTAGGATAGGCGGGTGGGTTTCAACCCACCCTCCAGCCAGTAAAATATCCTCAAAATTTTTTTTTTTTATTCTATGAATTCTTTTGTAAGACTCTGTTTGTCTGTTGGGAATAAATATTTATTATACATTATTATTATTGCATTTATTGCATAAACGTCCTAAATATGAATAAACTTACGTTATCACACTTTTTACTCATCCTAGTTTTGCTTTTTAAGGCAATATCAAGAGTCTATTTAAACTTTCATCAGTAATAGTTTTCACCAACTGATAAATGAAAAAGTCATTCAAGAAATATTAAGTACGTTGAAAAAATAATTTTAAGTTTTTAATTTTCAATCTAGGTCTAGTATCGAAAATATTGTATAAAAATTCTTCAGACACTGTTCACTTCAGTTGCCTTAAATTTATATAGGTTATACAAAATTATAGTTATTACAAAAATAAAGAAAACTTATAACTTTTTTATACAACTTTTTATTACACTTTTCGTGACTAGTTTAAATAAGTTATATGTTTAATATGTTCCACGAAGTTAACACTGAGAAGATTCAAGAAATAATAGTTATGTTTACCATTGTTGGTTTGAGTTTACGTGAATTGTTTTGTAAATGAAAATAACACTCGATGTATTCACAACTTCACTTGTTTATTAAGCGTTAAATGCACATTTTATCCACAAGGTGAATATTATTAATAACAAACTTATTGTGCAGTAAAGAATAAGCTAAGTGTTATTTTCATTTTAATAGTTGTGTTGTTAGGATCTGTAATCTTACGGGCGACCAGTACCACTCGTCATTAGGTTGTAAGTAATTTTAGAGTGAGGGCCTTATCTTAAAAGTAACAAATGTTATTATTATTTCCTTTAAGATTTTTCTTCTATTAATATGTTTTAAAAATTTTATAATACAGGGTTTGTTCACAAAGTTTCAACACTGATTGTTTTCTGAGTACAGGTGATACCGATGTAAGCTATATGGGGAGGTAGAAAGGGTGTATTATTTAACGAAATACACGCGCATCAGCTGGCTCCGAGGCATTGGAGTACAAAGATCACTGGTGGAGTGAGTGCGTGTTATTGACCCTTTTAGAATCAGATTTGCAGATGAGAAAAGTGTGTGCCAAACTTGTTTCCAAAGTTAAGATTTCATCCATCAGAAGGGGCAGAGCCTAACTGATTGTTACGAAAAGTTTCAACGTTTGCAATGCGATTCCAACATTTTGAATCAACTAATTTCTGGTGATGATATCTGAGTTAACGGGACGTCAAATAGTTGAGTTTTGCACTCCCTTATCTCCAAAGTCCAATAAACCTAACATAAGCTAGTCACTAGTAAAAGGAATTCTTATATTTGGAAGAGGAAGTAACTATGACTCTCTTGCAGGTACGCACAAAGGGCTAATGTTTATCCGTTTCGTGCTCGGGAGTTCCTGTGCTGCGGCTGAAGACCTTGTCGCACTGAAGAGATGTTTAGTCTGTCCACCTTTCCATGTTCCTCTCTGTTTAGCAATAATGAAGACCTTCATTTATTACCTGACGAACTCAATGGGCTGCGAGGCATTAGGTAATCACTCAAGTGCGACCTCTACCTCCACGTGTTTTCTGCTTCGTTTCGATTCGCTCGGATGCTAACGGTATCACGCAAAATCTTCCAAATTCAAATGGTACCCAAGAGTTGGCGAATTTTAATCAACAGCAGTATCTTGGCTTTGCTACTCTCGTCCACGTTAGGTATGCATGATGCTTGAGCTTCAGTGCCCGAATCTCCAAGAGCCTTGCCAGTGTTGTCGCAGTCTAACGACGTGATGCTCTTAACCATATGCCCTGGTATAAGAGAAAAATTGGTTCGTGGCAATCGATGAAATGGACCCTATTAATTAGACATTAAACCGGCTATGTGGGCTTTATGACAGAGGATACTTTGCGGTTCAGTCGCAAACGGAGAGTGTCTTGGCAGGAGTAGGTGCGTTTCAGCTCAGCTGATTCACAAAGGGTTTATTCCTGTCAGCTAAAGTCTAACAGGGCAATTTCCTGCTGGAATGCTTCCCTTTCCCCAGATAAATGTATACGAGGAGCGTTGAAAAGTCAGTGCAAAAATAAAAACTACTAACGTGTTTCAGTTAAACCTTTTTTATTCTTTGACATAGTCTCCTTTTAGCCTTATACACTTTGTTGTTAATCTCTTCTGAATAATAGGATTTGTCCATGTGTGCAAAATATCCATTAGTGTCTGCAATTACCTCCTCGTTTGAATAAAATCTTTGTCCCGTCAGTCATTTCTGTAAATTGGGGAACAAATAGGGAGCCAAGTCTGGAAAATAGTTGGGATGTGAAACGAGGAATCCTATTTCCATTTTCCTATTTCTTGCAGCTCGGTTTTTAAACGGTCCAATAAAGAAAAATAATATTTACCTGCAATAGTTTTTCTTGATAGTCGATGAGGATTATTCCTTGCGAATCCCTAAAGACAGTCGCCATAACCTTTCCGGCCGAAGGATCGGTCTTCACCTTTTCGGTGTAGATTCCTCCTTGGTAACCCATTGTTTAGATTTTTGTTTTGTCTCATGCGTATAGTAATGTATCCATGTTTCATCCACAGTGACGAAACGACGGTTAAAGTCCTCCAGATTCTTCTGGAACAGCTGCAAACCATCCTTCCAACACTTCACACGATTTGCGGCACCCATCTTGTGGATAGCTTTCTCATGTCCAAATGTTTATGCAAAATATTATGTACCCGTTCAGTCGAGATGCCCACAGCACTAGCAATCTCACGCAACTTAACTCTTCTGTCATCCATCACCATATCATGGATTTGATCAATGATTTCTGGAGTGGTAACCTCCACAGGCCGCCCAGAACGTTCATCGTAATTTGTGCCCATATGACAAGTCGGAAAATTTTGAAATCACTTATAAACTGTTCTAATTGAAGGTGCAGAGTCACTATACTGTTTATCAATCTTCCCTTTAGTGTCCTGATACGTTCCTTCTTTCTTAAAGTAATATTTAATCACCACACGAAATTCTGTTTCGTCCATTTCTTGAAAACACGAATGCCAAACACAAATAAATAAACCAATATGGCTGAAACTTGGTGTGCGTTCATTCAAGAGATGCTCCTAACTAAACATGACCTAGAAACGCGCCGGTGGTGCCATCTCTCAGACTTTGCACGGACTTTTCAAATCACCCTCGTACGTAATAAAAGCGATATGATTTTAGAGGTCCAGGAAGATTCGCAAGATTTCTTAAAAGCCTTGTGCACTAAGTCTTCGAAGGATCCTGTCGACAATAGAAAAAACGCCAGCAGCGGTGTGTTGATGCACAAGTGTTATGTTGAAGACTTTAAGATATTTAAAAAAAAGGATATAACTTCTTGAACACACCCTGTATACAATCTCAATATTTGTTGAAAATCGATTTTCAATATTAAGATATTATTATCTTAATATTTTCGTTTTATTCTTGTCTTTTGAATAAAAATTCACTCCAATGAGATTAAAATCTTTTGTTTTTTCCATATATGCATGTATATTGAAATGTCAGGTTCATGTTTCATTTTTTAATTTTTATTTTATCGTCATTATCAAGTGATAATGACGATAAAACGTCGAAACTCGAGTCGTGCTGTGTTGTTTAGATTTATATAATTGTGCCTACACCTTATATAATATTTTTACAATAATTATTTGTGGTTAAAACATAGTGAATTTTTTAATTCAGTGTATCTCTATTGTTCTGTGGAAATAATTGCAAAGTTGCACCTGCGATATTAAAGACTTTATTTTATGCGTTGGCACAGGCAGAATCTGGTATCAATATCGAAGCAATTTTTATACAAAACTTTACTGAATTTAAACTTGAAATGCAACTCTGTTTGGAATCGTATAGAATCATCATTCATTTATAAAAAGAACATTTGAGACAAATTATCAACACATCTGAACACCTAAATTTAAATATGTCGACTAACAATTTGAATATTCAACCTCAAGATATAAATGCAGAAATACAGGAAGTTCGCGATGCAGTATGAGAAAAAAGATCTATTCTTTAATATCCTGGAATCCGCTGATACCAACAACGATGATGATATCATTAAAGAAGTGTTGAAAAGGTTACAAAATATAATTAGTAGTTATCAACAGGTATTAAGACTTAGAAAGAAACAATCAAATAAACAGAGACCTATTGAAATATGTTTTAATAATTAATATGATGCAAAAATATTACTGAAAAACTCTGGCAAAATAAAATTGTTTCCGCACCATGATAAAATTAATATAAAAAGTAATCAAAGGCCTAGACAAACTTTGAACATAGTATAAGGAGAGAAAAACAGCTGCTAAAACTAACATTAAAATTACATTTATTAACGGTACTCGAACCATAGTACCTTTATACTAGAATTTTCCCAACAAATTGGAATAAATACAACCAACTTCTACTACCTAAATGTTAGAGGCTTTACAACAAAACTCGATACTTTGATCAACAATGTGACAGCAAGTGAATTTGACATAATAATTTTACCAGAAACCTGATTAAATGACAAGATTAATAAGATTAAAGATTGTGAATTGTTTCCATTAAAATACAATGTGTTTCAATAAAATCGTGAAACAAAACGGAGCGGAGTGATAATTGCTACTCTTCAATAAGGCTTCCTGGTAATCTTGGAGTTGAAATTGTTGCAGAATTCTTATGAATTTAAATTTTTTAGTGTGCTTATATATTCCACCAGCTAAAACATACGATGAATACTGCCATGTCTTGAACTCTATTAAAAATGCTACTACTGACTGTAACCACAATATTATTTGCGACGTCTTCAACGTACCTTCATTTTACAAAGCGCAAACCATAGGATCTGATGTAAACAAGATTACTACTGAATTAGAAAATTTTATGAATTTTAACAATTCGACATACTACCTGAGGATTCTCACCATCCAGCAATATATTTCTGTCTTGAATTAAATACTAATTTCCGAAACAACAATTGTCAAATAAATAATAATTAATAAAACACCTTAACTTTGTATAACACAATATTTTTTATTATGTTGACTAGTTTAGACAACTCCACATGCTATTATCGAAACACAAGTAAATTAAAATTATAATTTGCATAATGTATGTGTGTATGTGTATTTTTAGGGATTCTAAAATTTTTCATCCCTTTTCAGCATAATGAATAATTGATAGTACATCTTCTCAAAAAGAATGGTTTTGTTCAATAATGTGTTTAACAAAAGTTGATTTATCAACTTGTTGTAATCTAATAGAGCGCAAATGTTCTTTGAATCTTACCTTGAAATTTCTACCAGAGCGACCTATGTAAATTCCTTCACGATTTGAACATGTTAGTTTATAAATTCCGAATTTATCTAATTTTTTTATTTTGTTTTTGGATTAAATTAGTGGTAAGTCCATTGTTAGACTTTTGTTTATAAAATTTATTATTGAATGTAAAATAATGATTATTTGAGACAATTTCCAATAAATATAAAAGTTCTCTTTTTATGGAGGCGTTAATGTTATCTTTGTCAAAAGATTCTTGAACTAATTTTAAGGAGTCTTGTGGAAGAATTTTTGCAAACATGATTAAGAAATCAAATGAGACTAGTTTATAATTCGGTTCTAGTTTGAATGAATGAATGGAAATTTATTCGTTAATTCAATTGATTTTTTTATAGAGTTGGGATCCTTAAACTCGGTTAGTTCTTTGTATAATGAATTTAGAAATGCACAGATTTTTTTGAGCTGGGGAATTGATAAATGAAACTACCGGGCGAATAGGTTCTTGGTAAATTTCTATAGAACCGTATAGGTTAGGAGATATTGGGTTCTTAAGAAATATATTATGTTGGTGAGTTTGGAGAAATAACTTTAGAATTGTTTAGGTGAGGGTCTTTGTTTAACTCTACGATCTCAGAGTTTTGAAAATAGTCATTAATTTTTTAGTTGTATGCCGTTTTTCCTAGAATAACAATCGCGTTGCCTTTGTCTGCCTTTGTAATAATTAGATCATTATTTTGAAGTTTAGTTTTGATTATAATTTAAAAATACAAAAACATTTCGTGAATCTACAACAATGAGTCCTACTAAGCCTACAAAACAAATTAATTTTTAAACAATTACTTCTCTGGATAATTTTCTACAACGAACTAACGGATTTTAATACATTTTATTAGGTTTGATTGATTTAATTTTTTTGTCTATTATCAAATGTAGGATGAAATAAAACACGATTTTCTATGTTTTTTACCACGGTATATTAATGATTTTACATTAATGAATTATGTTCGACTATAGTTTCGACTCTTTCAAGTCATTATCAAGTGAATTGATTTTAGAAATACAGGGGTATATATAGGCAGGTTACAGGTAGTTAATTAACATAATTCATTAATGTAAAATCATTAATATACCGTGGTAAAAACATAGAAAATCGTGTTTTATTTCATCCTACATTTGAAAATGAAATACCACATAGTAACGGTCACCACCATCCTGTTTCTTTGTCTATTATGTTTTTTGATTATTTTGACAATTTCGTGCTTAGTTAGGTCACAATTTATAATATCCTTAAGGGCTAGCTCAGATTCTATAACTAATGTATCCTTAAAGCTGTTACTACTCACATGAAGAGAGTAATTGAGGCCTGACTCTAATAATACAAATTCACTATTGGGGGTGAAAAGAGTGGTCGGTGGTTGATGGCAGTGTATTTACGCTACGTTTTCTTTCTGCCGTTAGGTGTCTCAGTTTCTTTCTTTGCGTTAGGTATTTATTTTGGGTGATATAGCTCACTTTCTCTCATACATCATTGGAAATAAAAACAGTGGATAAGAAGCAAATTAGATGAAATAGAATTTCTGCAAAGGAAACATGATGAATACAATACTCACAAGAAAAACAGAGTGCGCACAAAAAACTGCATTCCCACTCCGGCAAACAACAAAGGATTATTAATAAAATAGACGGAAAAAGTAGACTTTAAAAGCGGAGGAAAGTTCAGAAATTGAATGCTGAGAATAGCAAAGATTACAGGTTTATTGGCTCTCCAGTTATTACTGAATATATTGCATATTAGAATCAGGATCGAAAGCGAAGATGGAATTAGGAAAGAATTAATCTCAATTCTACCACTAATCCAATTATGCTGCGGGTTAAAGGACTGTCTATTATATGCTTTATTGACTCAAGAGAGCTTTTGACCGGGACCAACACTCCAAGCTACTTACAGCGATGCAAAAAATCCATCTAGGTAGCAACGACATACGATTGATAATAAATATATATCGGAACCAATTAGCTTATATCAGTGCAAAGAACAAAACTTCTAAACTAATTGGGGTCAAACGAGGCGTACGTGCACTCCCTACACTCTTTAATATGTATTCAGAAAAAAATTCCAAAGAATCATTAGAAGACTAAAACGGATTACAATAGGAGGAGAAACTAATAATATTATTTATCCACTTCTCAGACAATCCTAGCAGAATCAGCTAATTTACTTCAAGAACTAGGAGATAGAAATGTGGAGATTAACTGTTAATGTTAAAAAAAATAAATACATGTGAATGTACAAAACGAACTAAGGCTCAACAGTATTTAGAGTAAAGGTCAATCCTATAGGAAGAGTTCAGGAATTTAAATATCTGAGTTCAGGAATTTGAATATCTGAGGTGCAAACCCGATCTGCATTTCAAAAACTAAATCGCTTATTAACAAATAATTTACTGTGCTTAACAAATTGGGTACGGTTTACAAAATGTTACACCTAGGCATTGCTTCTCTGCGGTTGTGAAACATCGACGCTCACCACAAGAGATATTAATAAAATTGAAGCTTAAGAAATGTGAATTTATTGAAGATTGCTTAAAATACTAGAAAAGCAGAAACCACAATAAAAAAGTTCTCTACAGACCCCAAACGCCAAGAACACGATTTTAATGTAAAAAAATTATATTTTTTACTTAATAAAATATCCGATAGGTATTTTCAATAAAAATACCTATATAATAAAATCAAACATAATTATTATTTCCCTTAAAGTTGTGCTGTAGTTGAACAATGTTGGCCCATCCGCCCGATAAAACCACTTGTCACAGTGTTTAAACTTGCAAATTTCCGACATTCGTGCTTCTATTAAAAAGTTTATAATTGGATTTTATCAAGTAACAGCCTCATCGGGCCGACATTAAAAGAACAGTTTATGAACTCTAGCATCGGCGAAAATTGACAAATTCCCTATTTTCCCGTCAACTTCTACCGGCGGCGCGAACCTGAATTGCTCGCGCATTCCAATTTTTCTTTTTTTTGGCTTTCTTCCACACTTTTCGACTAAAGTTTGCGCCGAGCAGAGAGAATTTTTATCGAGCGCGAATGTTTCAGGCGGTCCCATTTGTATACATTATCGGGCGCCATCGACAAGTTGCGCATTGTACGGTGCGAACTTTCATTATTGCCAACACGGCAAAAATTCTGTTTATGGAAATGCGCAAATGTAAAAGTTCCCCGCGCGTCCTATTTTTGTCCGTGTATGTTGAAAATATACATTTTCATCTAGTTACTATTCAGGGCGTATTTTTCAACGTGTGGCCTATACAAACGGGGAAAACAGGAAACGCCGCTGTGAACCGGGGGTGGTTTGGTTTTAATAAAAATATTGTTTCACTGTAAATGTAATCAGCGCGTCTGTTTCACTTTTTTTTAGTGTTTGTTCCTGACACGTACTACTAGTACGTCGTATTATGGTAATTTTTTGAAGTTATATTGTACAACTTTCATTAAAATTTTCTCATTATCGCATCATGTTTATGATACACAAAATTAAGCGTTTATGAACATCATTTACACTAGTTAATATTAAAAGTCATGCTGATACATGCATTTCAGAGGAACATATGTTTGGTGGAGTTGTAAACTGATCACGAACTAAACATTTTTCAAGTTAATCCAAAAGGTTTTAAATGACATTCAACGTTTTTGTAAATAGATGACTGTATATACTTGCATATATGCTTTAAAGATTCAAGGTAAACATCTGGAATGACCATGACGAAATATTTTTTTTATGCTGCAGCAATTATTTTTAAAATTGTGATGATTTAAATTTCTTTCAAAATACCTGCTTAAACATTCAAATAAATAAATATATAATTACCATACACCTTTTCTTTTACTTAAAATAATATATAAAATAAATTGAATGGTTTGTAAATATGATATTAAATGTAAAATGTACATAAATCCTAATTTAAGTCCCTGAGTACTTAATAATGTACGTAAAAATGTGTTAAACTATGTAAAACCTCGTTGAGCGCCGAGATTTAATAATTGCAGCGTAATAATTTAAAGGTCGGCATAAAAATGAATCCGCCCTTAATTTAATCCATCCGAGACGAGGGCGGTCTGCGAGGGATGTAAATCCGAGCAGAGCCCGATTCCGCAGCCGACTGTATATAATTCAAGCTTATACGGAAGAGCAAGACATTTGTCCTTAAGAAACAGGATTCCACTATAATCCAGACATTCTGCCGTCGGGGCCATAAATTAGTTTCAGGGGGGAGGGCACGGCAACTAAACGTTCCCGTATCGAAAGTGATAAATATAAACAGGTTCTTTCCATTGTTAATGAACCCGTCGCGTAAGTGGTGTGTCGATGTTATTGGGGAACGGCCGCAGTTGGCTGCGTGCCCAAAATACGGCGTTCCGTCCGTCTCTCTTTAACGTAACATCACGCAATGTGCTCTCTAATCTGGGCCTCCTTTATATCTGTCTCTATATTTGTGTGTGAGAGTGTCTGTCTCTATATTTGTGTGTATGTGTATGTGTGTGAGAGTGTGTATCCCCTAACCATAATTCCTGCTGCACGATTGTGGGAACGACACAAAAACGGCGGGACTCCGTCCTTGATTTGCTGACTACATGCTTGCTTTATATTTATTCTTTATTTATTACGCCCAAGTCCCATATCCAGGCCTTTCTTGCTACCAAATTGGTCGATATAAACTGAAAATTACTTTCAATCTACTGTCTTCTAGCCGTCGTAATCGTGAACTAGAGTACGCCATTACGCAATCTATATTATCACATAGGAATTGTAAACCCATGCATTCATTTATAAACTTGAGTAAAACATTAGTTAGTTAATTAGTGGAGAATATAAAACATAAATATATTCTCCACCATTCATAATAAGTAAGGTTTTTAATTAAATATAAATGGTGGATGCGCCGGGTCGGCTATTTATATATGCATAATTTTATCATTTTAGATTTTATAATATGAGTAGGCTGTGTAAGCTAGAAATTAAAAAATATTCTACCATCATCTCTACTTTAAACGGCTGAAATAATTGGAGCAGAAGTCTGCGTCAAATTTCAGTCGTAATGTTACGTTAATAATGTACAAGTAAATCCATGGTTGGCTGAGCGGGTCCTGCAAAAACAAGCCAGCCGAGTACAGATTTATGCTTTAAAATGGCTTCAATTCATTAGACGACGCGCACAGAAAGAAACCCCAGCGTAATTGCCCCTAATAAAAAAAGGCCGAGGCAACAAACGCGAAAAATACGGTGAATTTGCGATCCGGCTCCGTTTATTGCCCCGCAACGTCAGGACCGGTGATTCCCCCCATTATAAATTCGCTAACTGGAAATAGTTGGATGAAGATGCCGTGCAGGAGGAGGGTTGGAAGAGGGCGAACGTTTAAAATTTCTATTTAGCGCGCCGGTGCTGATATTACAATTAGCAGGATTCATTTTGTGCGACAAAGCAAATTGCATTTAATTCCCCCCATATTCTCATCCCCCTCCCCTCCACGGGGACGTATAATTTAAATGTTACGTTGTTACGGGCGTCCTTCAAGTGGATTATTCCGGAATTAATTGCGCCTTACTCCGCGCTCCTAGTTTTTGGGAGATTAATGTTCACTTCAGATACCTTCACAGGAATAAGTTCGTTTTGGATGCTAATTAAATTATATATATAAATTTTTATTTATAGCGTATTCATTTCACCTACTCTTAAATAAAGTTACCTAACTTCATCTAAACCAAAATTCAAAATATTGAATATATAAAATTAAATATTAAGATAAAACAATTATCATTATTTCTTTTATCAGTCCAAAATTTAATAATATAATATATTTGTCAAAGCTTCAATTTTATGATTTTGAATAAAAGAAATAATAAAACTAACTTTATCTACTAAAAATAAAAGTATGTTACTTGTATTAGGCAACAAACTTCTATTTTGACTAAATAAAGTTATTTTTCTTAATATAGAAATTTCTATATTACAAAATATTTCACAACGTGCTACATGAGAAACTAATTCAACAAATACTTTTCTTATTTCTTTTATTCAAAATGACAAAATTAAAGCTTCAACAATTATATATACAATTATCTTTATTTGGACACATTTACAATACATAATAACATTTAACATACAAATAAATAAATAGTGTTAGTCCGTCTGGGCTATAGACCTGAGGTCTTTCAGCCCTTGTCTTGAATTTAAGGTGAGAAAAAAAAGGTATCTTTGCTATAACTAATCACTAATATATTAAGGACAAGATTAAATTGATTGATGTATAAAACAATTTACATTTTTTTTTAACTTATGCAATTATAATGTTTACAAAATTATTCCAATTATTCTAGATAATTGAAAATATCGATCAGTTTGTGGGATGGGTCGAATCTATAAACTGAACTAATTAAATTTTAAATTGTAGTCGCCACAGGCATGGCGTTCTATATTATTTTATTTTATTGAACACTTTTGTGCCTACACGTTTTTTGATTATGTGGGTTTTTCTGATGCAATTGGGGACGAATTTGTATCGGTGCAGCGCGGAAATTATCAAAGGGCGTTTTTTTTTCGGTCCTGGCCGTGTGTGCTCATAACCGAGATAATTAATTTTATTCAGTAATGTAACTATATAATTAAAACGCGGTGCGCGGCGGCTTTTCTATTAAATAATTTATTAGTAGTACGCACGATGCATTTCAATTATGCCAACAAAAATAACACACACGTGTATACATTATTTATAATGTAATTTTCTTTCATTATTTAGTTTGTTATATACATGAAATAAAAGATGATAAATTACAATAAATATGTATTTTTTGAATGCTTAAATATAACACAATTTTGTTTTGTATTAGTGATAAGGCATTTCACTAATACATGGAATAGATTTTAATTTCTACTCAAGTCTATCAATGTTTGTTTTATTATTGTGAAGGTTTGGATGGTAGACCAGTAGGAGTGATTCACTCCATACTAAATCCCACCTTATGGTTCTCTTTAATTGATTGTTTGTTTCCCTCTTAGTATTAATATATTTTATAATTAATTTGATTTAAATGAGAATAAAGATTATTATTATTATTATTACAATATACATTGAAGAACTTGGACTAGACAACGTATAAACGCAAACTTGTTTACAAACTTAATAAAACAATTGCCACAAACTTCAAATTTGCAAAATTTATTCAAAATTAGGTCTGCTTCAAGAATATAAATTAAGCCATAAACACAACTTATTTGTTTTTTCATAATTGACATATGAACACTTACTTCTGTAAATTTTCAGTTTATACATTTGTGAAGCGTCTAATAATTAGTAAAACAATTGCCATCAGCTTAAAATTTGCGAGAATTATTAAGAATGAAGTATACTTTAAGGTTATAATAAAAAACTCAAACAACACTTAATTGATTCTCCGAAAATAACGCATACCCGAAGGCTTGTTTAAATTTATACTTTACATCTTGTAAACCCCCTAAAAGAATAAAATAAAACAATAGTCATAACCTTCAAATGTGCAAAATTTATTCAAAATTATGTCTGCTTTAAGAAGATAAGTAAAACCACAAGCATAACTCATTTGTTTTTTTTTTGATAATTAACGTATGAACGCACACTTCTCCAAATTTTCAACTTATGCATTTGTGAAGCGCTTAAAAATGTTAAAACAATTGCCACAAATTTAAAATTTGCAAAAATTATTAAGAATAAAGTCTACTTTAATAATATAAAAAGAACACAAACATCACTCATTTGTTTTTCCAAAAATCTTGTATAAACGCTCACTTTATCAAATTTTCAATTTGTACATTTGTAAAGCGCTTAAAAATTAGCAAAACAGTTGCTACCAACCTAAAATTTGCTTAAATTATTAAGAATAAACTCTATTTAAAGGATATTAGAAAAACACAAGCATCACTCATTTGTTTTTCCAAAAATCACGTATAAAAGCAGACTTGTTTATATTCCTACTTTGCATATTGTAATGCGCCTAAAAAATAATAAAACAATTGCCACAAACTTCAAATATTCAAAATTCATTTAAAATTTAGCCTGCTTCAAGAATATGAATAAAACCACAAACACAATTCATTTGTTTTTTCATTATTGACATATAAACTCACACTTCTTCTAATTTTTAATTTGTACATATATAAAGCGCTTAAAAAATAGCAAAACAATTACCACAATCTTAAAATTTGCAAAAATTATTAGAAATAAGGTTTACTTTAAGAATATAATAAGAACAAAAAATCACTCATTTGTTTAAAAAAAATCACGTAAAAACGCAGACTTGTTTAAATTCTTACTTTGTACATTGTAAAGCGCCTAAAAAATAGTAAAAAATGCCACAAGCTTAAAATTTTGCAAAAATTATTAAGAATAAAGTCAACTTCAGGGTTATAAAAAGTACAATAGGTACACTCATTTGTTTCTTCCAAAAATCACATATAATCCCAGGCTTGTTAAAATTTTCTTTGTATATTGTAAAGCCCCTAAAAAATAAGTAAAACAATTGCCACCATAACCTTTAAATTTGCAAAATTTATTCAAAATTAGGTCTTATTCAAACATTTAAATAGAACCACAAACATAACTCATTTGTTTTTTCATAATTGACACATGAACGCACACTTCTTTAAATTTTCAGTTCGTACATTTGCGAAAATAGTAAAACAATTGCCACATGCCTAAAAATTGCAAAAATTATTAAGAATAAAGTCTACTTTAAGTTTATAAAAAGAACACAAACATAAATGATTTATTTTTCCAAAAATCACGTATAAACCCAGGCATTTTAAAATCTTAATTTGCACATTGTAAAGCGCCTAAAAATATAGTAAAACAATTACCACAAACTTCAAATATACAAAATTCATTGAAAATTATGTCTACTTCAAAAACATACATAAAACCATAAACATAACTCATTTGTTTTTTCATAATTTACATATGAATCCAAACTTATTCAAATTTTCAGTTTGTACATTTGTGAAATGCTTAGAAAATAGTAAAACAATTGCTACAAACTTCAAATTTGAAAAATGTATTCAAAATTAAATGTGCCCAAGAAAATTAATACAATCATTAACATAACTCTTTTTTTTCATAATTGATATATAAACGCATACTTTTAAAATTTCCAGTTTGCACTTTTGTAAAGGGTTTAAAAATTAGTAAAACAATTGCCACAAACTTAAAAATTTTGCAAAAATTATTAAGAGTGAAGTTAACTTTAAGGATATAAATAAAACACACAAACATCACTTATTTGTTATTCCAAAAATTACGTATAAACGCTTGTTTGAATTCTTACTTTGCACGTTGTAAAATGCCTAAAAATAATAGTAAAACTATTGCCACTAACTTTAAATTTGCAAAATATACCTAAAATTAAGTCTGCTTCAAGACGATAAATAAAACAACAAACATAATTAATTTTTTTTTTCTTAATTGGCATATTAATTTACACCTCCTTAAATTTTCAATTTCTACATTTGTGAGGCGCTTAAAAAATTAGTGAAATAATTGCCACAAACTTAAAATTTGCAAAAATTATTAAAAATGAAGTATACTTTAAGAATATAAAACGAACACAAAACATCACTAATGTTTTTTTCCAAAAATCACGTATAAACACAGACATTTTTAAATTCTTACTTTGCATATTGTAAAGGGCCTAAAAAAATAGTTAAACAATTGCCAAAAACGTTAAATTAACAAAATTTATTAAAAATTAAGTCTGCTTCAATAATGTAAATAAAACCACAAATATGACTCATTTGTTTTTTCATAATTGGCATATGAACGCACACTTCTTAAAATTTCCAATTTGTACATTTGTGAAGCGCTTAAAAAATAGTAAAACAATTGCCACAAACCTAAAATTTGCAAGAATTATTAAAAATGAAGTCTACTTTAAGGATGTGGAAAGAACACAAATATTCCTCATTTGTTTTTTTTTCAAAATACACGTACAAACCCAGACTTGTTCAAATTCTTACTTTGCACATTGCAAAGCGCCTACAAAATAATAAAACAATTGCCACAAACATCTAATATGCAAAATTTATTCAAATTTTAGTCTGCTTCAAGAATATAAATAAAACCACAAACATAACTTATTTGTTTTTCAATAATTAACATATGAATGCACACTTTTTCAAATTTTCAATTTGTGCATTTGTAAAGCGCTTAAAATTTAGTAAAACAATTGCCAGAAACTTAAAATATGGAAAAAATTTAGGAATAAAGTGTTTTTAAAAAATATTTAAAAAAAACACAAACATCACTCATTTGTTTTTTTCTAAAAATCACATATAAACGGAGACTTGTTAAAATCTTACTTTGCATATTGAAAACACCTAAAAAATTGTAAAACAATTGCTACAAACTTAAAATTTCCAAAATTTATTTAAATTAAGTCTGCACTAAAGATATAGATAAAACCACATATATCACTCATTTATTTTTCCATAATTCACGTATAAACTTCACTTTCTTAAATTTCCGATTTGCACAATTGTGAAGCTCTTAAAAAATTGTAAATCAATTGCCACAAACTTAAAACTTGCAAAATGTATTAGGAATGAATTCTACTTTAAAGATATAAATGAAATAAACATACATAAATGATTTTTTTTACCAGAAATCACGTATAAACGCAGTCTTCTCTAAATTCTTACTTTGTAAAATGCCTAAAAATAATAGTAAAATCATTGACACAAGTTACATCAAGTCTGCTTCAAGAAGCTATATAAAACAACAAACATAATTCATTTGTTTTTTCATAATTGACATATGAATTCACACCTCTTCAAATTTTCAATTTGTACATTTGTGAAGCACTTAAAAATTAGTGCAACAATTGCCTCAAACTTAAAATTTACGAAACTTATTAAAAATGAAGCGTACTTTAAGGGTATAAACCGAACACAAAACATCACTCATTTGTTTTTCCAAAAATCATGTATAAACGCAGACGTGATTAAATTCTTACCTTATACATTATAGAGCGCCTAAAAAATAGTAAACCAATTGCCACAAACTTCAAATTAACAAAAATTATTCAAAATTATGCCTGCTTCAAGAATGTTAATAAAACCACAAATATAACTCATTTGTTTTTTATAATTGGCATATGACCGCACACTTCTTAAAATTTCCAATTTGTACATTTGTGAAACGCTTAAAAAATAGTAAAACAATTTCCACAAACCTAAAATTAATTAAGAATAAAGTCTATTTTAAGAAAGTAAAAAGCACACAAACATTATTCATGTGTTTTTTATAAATACACGTACAAACGCAGACTTGTTCAAATTCGTACTTTGCACATTGTAAAGCGCCTAAAAAAATAATAAAACAATTGCCACAAACTTCACATATTCAAAATTTATTTAAAATTTATTGTCCTTTCAGAATAAAAACGAAACCACAAACATAACTTATTTAATTTTTCATAATTAACATATGAACGCACACTTCTTTAAATTTTCAGTTTGTACATTTGTGAAGCGCTTGAAAAATAGTAAAACGATTGCCACAAACTTAAAATCTGCGAAAATTATTAAAAATAAAGTCTACATTAAAAATAAAAAAATAACACAAACAACACTAATTTGGTTTTTCAAAAATCACGTATAAACCAAGACTAGTTTAAATTCTTACTTTGCACATTGTAAAGCGCCTAAAAAAAGTAGTAAAACAATTTGCACAATCTTTAAATTTACAAAATTTATTAAAACATAATTCTGCTTCAAATATATAAATAAAACCGCGAACATAACTCTTTTGTTTTTTTGAAAATTGTCATATGAACGCACACTTCTTCAAATTTTTAATTTATACTTTTGTGATGAGCTTAAAAAATAGTAAAACAATTGCCACAAACTTAAAAATTGTAAAATTTATTAAAAATTTAGTCTAATTGTAGGATTTAATCAAATCCATAAACATCACTCATGATTTTTTTCACAAAATTCCCGTATGAACGACCAATTATTAAAATTCTTATTTTAAATTTTTTAATGCATATTTTCAGATTGACTGTACTAAATATTTAATGTATCTTTTAGTACGAGTAAGTACGAATATATTCAGTAATTTTATGTTTTCTATTTCCTATATAGGTTTCAGTAAAGTAGTTAAAGCTTTTAGAATAAAAGAATCAAAAAAAGTTGAAAACTATTAAGAATGATTTATTGAATTTGAATTTATTAGCGTAATCCCCATTTATTAAATATACATTTCATTATACATAAATATTCATAATTTATAGTATCAAAATATAGAAATGTTTTTAATAATAATCGTTATAATAATTAAAAAAGAATTTAAGCTATCAGAAAGAGAGTTAAAAACAGTTAAAAATCTTATCACAAGAAAGTTCAAATTGATAATAAATTAATATAAGTATGAATACAGTTATATATAAAAAACATTTGAGTGGTCGTTAATTTTTTATATCTCCGCTACAGGGAAGAATATATTAGACTAGCGTACTTTTGACCTACCACAATAAAGTATGCGTTAACCAATCGCTCAAACTAGCGTACTTATAACCTAGGCTAATGTATAATTTATTGATGTAGGTTATCAGTACGTTAGGTCATTGAACTGTATATTGTGATAGGTCAGGAGTACGCTAAATCAAACGTATTTTAGGTTTATAATTAATTTAAGCAGTGTAACAATCATATATTAACTTAGTAAAACTGTTAAAATTAATTTGAATTAATTTTTGCAGTAGCTAGTCTTTGAGAATTTTTGAAAACAGAAGTAGCGAAATTATTTATTTCAGTTTGCTTTTGAATAATTGTAATCGCTCAATATAAGAATGTAGAAATATTTAAATGTTCTATTATTTTATATATTTGACATAATTGTAATTCGTAGAAACGCAAATAATTAAATTCGTTAAGCCAGAATAGTTTTAAAATATCATAATAAAATAGAAACCCACATTATTATGTAGCCAAGTAAAAGCTTTTAAAATTAAGAAGCTAATTATAATTTATCAACCTTATGTAAGCGTGAATAATGTCTAACGTACACATTAAGTCCTTGCAGAAACCACGATTTCTATAGTATTACATAATATAATATGAAAGCTATATTCTTATTATTAGTGTAGTAAAACATTTAATATACCCAAAAATGTAATAACGTCTGAAATGCACTTACTAAAATATGCAGGCATGGTTTAGTTTCAAGGTATGCTGACAATTTTACTACCTCCATTACGTATTGCAATCTTAAATAAAAATTTGTGCATTCGTTATATTAAGGATAAATATTAGATGCATATGGAGTAAATATTTAGTATTTTATTTAATGTAAATATGCCCTTATTAGGATTCTATAATATGGAGGATTAATTGTTTTCTATAAAATAAAAATAAAAATTTAAATAAATAATTTAACAAGATTATACATATGGTGGAGGCGCCGGGATAAAATAATAAATAATTTTATGACAGGTATAAATATGAATAACTATTTTTTAACGCAGTAAACTAATAGGTAGAGTTACTGATTGTGGATTTTAGGGTTGTAGTTCTGAATTTTCAGGAGGAAGAGGTCAATTTTTCTAACGGTCCAGAATTTTCAGGGGAAGAGGTCAATTTTTCTAACGGTCCAGAATTATGTGTGTTACTGTTGATGTTATTTTATATACACAATATAAATATTGATGCTGACTAAGTAGTAGAAAAGCTTAGGCTACTTTCCATTATCAGTTACCATCCCTTAATTTGTAGTTTAAAATCAGGGGCTGGTTTAAAATTGGATTTTTTGTCTTATCGCGTGCTCAATGGTTTTAGATACTAGTAGTTCCATTTTGGGCCTTGCATTTTTAAATTAGGAGAAGTAAAACTCTTGTTATGTTCCATTTTTTTATTTTCAGATTACTGACACGTGTTTCGGTCCTTGTGGATCATTATCAAAGTTAAAACTAAATTCTATTTTTATGTGTATTATTAAAAGTACATATTCGCCTAAAGAATGTTTTTCTGGTAAAAGGTATGTGGCTAAAGTAGATTTATCTTCTTGCTTAAGCCGAAAAGCTTGTTGATATTATTTTAATCTTGTTAATTAAATTATTATTATAATTATAATTTTTAAATTCGTTTAAATTAATTACTTTTTTGTGTACCTTTGATCTTTTTGACATATTTACACACGTTTTCATCACGGCATGGTTTTACCCCACCGACCTGAATCCAATTACTCCGTTCTACATCCTCACCAGATTAAAGTAACCTCCAATCTTAAAATCCCCTCAAGCGAGCGCGTGTGTGTGTAATACCTTTAGAATTTCCTTATTTTCCCTATTAGTCCCGAACGCCGGCAGAAAGATATTATCTGGGCGACCTTATGATTTAGTTAGGTGGTGTCTTCCTGTGGGGATCGCAGGGGTCGTGTTTACGATCCTTAGGGGATGCGCTGCCTATTCACGCGATTAGTACCGATTCCGGACCTGCATCAGTGGAAGGGAGATGTGACGAAATTACGACGTTGGTTATTTGTGCAGGCACGGGGGGCTCGTTGGGGCGACCCCGCTGAGGGGTTAAATTACGCACGGCGGCAGGTTGCGGGTGTGTTATCGCACTGTTTGCATGTGGGAATGGCGGCATAGATTTGTGTCATAAACACAGTCGTAGCACTAATATTTGCCGGATCGATATTTTCATTATCATGGCGAGCGGTCACAGGAACTAGTCGATCACTTATGTGATTTATATGCTGTCATGATGTGTTAAATGATTTAAAAAAAAAAAACACAAATGCAATTTATACAGCCTACTATGATGTTTAAGTAAAATGTACTTAATAATAGTTTGGTGTGGTGGGTGCAATAAGCTTATTTGTACACACATATAAAAACACAAATCACACATGGGGGGAAATTACTATTACTACCACCACTGTTTAAAACTATACTGATAAAAAAATAACTGCAGTTTAATAAAATGGTTTACTATCAGTCTGTAGAGTTTGATTAATGGGTGTTTAATACACATTGGAGTTTAACTAGTTTGGTTATTAGGGTCAAGATGTTGCTAATTATAAATTCAAATGATAAGGAGATATAGAGTTATTAAATGTACTTCACAATTATATTTAAATTTAATTAAGTAAAATCTATCTTGATTAGAAATTAAAAACACATGGTTTGTTTCAAATATATTTCCCCACGGGTCAAATGGGCAATTAATTGAATATAAAGTAAAATCTAGACTTCAGTAACCCAGTTAGTTTATCTTAGATTCATTAGTTGAATGAACTTGTTCACTTTAGTTATTATTGCCTTAGAATAATAATCAAAACTGATGTTATTGTTTTACATGTATTTCCTATTAAAATTATAGCCGTTAGTATGCAATTTTATACTTTTAGTTTATGTAAAAGCATTATATAAATTTAATTCAATAATTTTTCTAACCGTTTCTATAATACGCAATCTTGTTTAAGCACGTGACCGAGGTGGAATATCCAACGCTGAAAATCTAAAATGTATGAGCGATGAGAGCCAATATCGTGTAAATATATTCCATATCGGCCGCTATATATCAATATGACGGAATATATATTGGATAATATTTGTATTATATGTAAAACCGTGCAAGGGATTAATCCAATTTAGTGCGAAACGGGTCAAGGCCTTCGCCCTCTGCCAAAAAGGCCGGCGAATTGAAGATTGGATTGTGCAAGTGACCAGAGTTTTGCGGTCACGAACGGAGCGGATCGGTTGCCAAAATTTAAATTCGGCATAAATAAAATACGAACTGATTTGCAATTATAATAATGCATCTATAAATCTACCCCAATCGTTATACGCCAGATAATTTTAATTGAAAATATAAATTACGCCAATTAATAATGACCGATGCGAATATGGCGCTTATAAATCAGATAAGATTTTGATTTTTATTTTAGAAAATGCATTTTTGCATATTATGCAGCGGGCGCACGTTCCACATTGGCAAACCGTATAAAACGGGGCGACAAGATTAAGTGGGGTGAAGTGAGACCTACTTTCCTGAATGGCGAATGTTCTCAGAAGTTGAAAAGTTCGCAGTAATAGGCTGAAAACTTATGAATGTGTCAAAGTGGGGAGCTGCGTCTATTAATAATTGATTGCCTGAACAAAGGCAGCACTTTATACACGCGTTAAAGTGTATGAGCGTGTAAAAGTGCGTGAATATTGGGGGTAAATTATGTAAGAGGTAATGATGGTTTGTACAAGACTTATATGTTTAAAAATTAAATAAATTATATCATTTTTTCCATAGATCTTAAAGTTATTGTAAGATATTGTGTTTTCTTTATTCTTAATATTGATTCAATACCACGAAGTGAACGCCGTTAAGATCCAAGAAGAAAAATATATGTTTTTAACTAATGCAAAAAATTATTTTTAAAAGATTATAAATATATTCGAACCTATATTAAATTATAATAAATCGTTCCCTTTTATATCTTTCCGTCCGCGTATATAAAATCGATATAACGCGTGCAATAAGAAAGAGTAACAATCCTTTATCATCTATAATAAAAATCGAAATAAGCAACGCCGTATGAAATTGGCTGCTGTCAGCATCAATGTCGCCCTTATAAATATAAAACCCGCTGAATAAAAGAAAGCACATACACACACGCCAGAAGATACAAGGGCACAAAACAGCCCTTGCGTTATTCGCGAATAAAACTGTAAATTACACGGCTTTTCTCCCCATTCCTTTAGCCGGCGCGCTCGGAATCCTCCTCCTCTACTCTTTTTTTACCAGCCGCAGCCACCCTTTCGTACAATTGCGTGCTCGTATGGTTTCATGACTATATTGTCTTACTTGGTTGAATTATGGCGGGGCCGGGCGATATTTATGTATCTATACTTTCCTCTTATCCACTTTTAACTTTTCCCACGCCGCAATTTATTATTACATTATAAGCTTTATATCATTCAGTGTGTGGCGCTGGAAGTGGTGGAAAAAAGCACTTCTTTTCAAGAGCCAACGCAATATGTCACGAGAGAGGGCGAGATGTGCTACTACTTTTGTAAGGAAATTGAGTTTACACATCCGAGTGAACTTCTGTTGTATAATTTAAAATATTGTACAAGATGAAATTTATTATTATACGTTAGGAGTACACTACTGAATATTACTTAATCATAAGCGAGGTTATTTGCTCTACGATTGATTGGTATCTACAATTTAATTACAATCCGTCTATGATATCTTGATATCAATACATTATTAGTAAGGTCCTTAATTATTAATATATTCAATCAAAGCAACAAATAGGTAAAGGGATGTATAATCACTAGATCAAATGAAGTTGTGACCGCAAAGCCCAGTGTATTGGATAATGTATATGCCTTCATTTAAATGGCTTTACAATTAAGGTCACATCTAATAAGGTAAACTAGTATAGTTTGTATTCTTGTAAAAATATAAATTATATAGATTTAAAAAAATTGCAATTCATCAAAACATAGTTAAATCCTTGTATAATAACTGTAAGTGATTTGGAAAACAATTATTAACTTATATATGTATTTATTTAAGATAACATATTTTTTTAATAAGTAATAAAATGTGGATTTTTAGTATTAAAAATCTGTAAGAGATATCTAGTTCAAGTAAATATTTATATTAAGGGTAGGTAGGTATTCTCTATCCTATTCTAGAATTTACTAAATATACACAAGGGATCTAATAAATAATATTTTGAGTAAAACATGTTTTTTGAAAGAAATCTCTGCACATTAATGCTTTAAAATTTTAGTAAAAATTTGTTTTTTATTTCACTGATTGTAGTGTGTTATAAAGGCCACCCACCTACTCTACATGAAAAGTAATCCTTAAGTTATTGAGTGATAAAAGAAATCCATTATAATTTTAAGTATAATTCTAAACCATAAACTTTGCTTTATTTAAAGTGAATATATAAGGTTTATAAAAAAAATGATACATAAATTCTTCAAGGATTAAAATCTGTCTATTTTAAGAATTGTCAGCAGTTGGAATTTTCAAAATAAAGAACCTCCTGACGTAGAATTGTCAATGCCTAAAAATTTCTATATATAATTAATCTTCACTTAGAAATTTCGATGGTTATAAATATGTTAATTCTTTTATACGTATAAAATTTTTATAGAATAAACTTTCAACGCTCAGAAATCTTTATGCAAAAACAAACTAGAAATTTGCCTATGTATAATTCTAAACACGCAGAAACTTTTCTCAATTTTTAGAAATATTTATACATATATTAAAATATTAGAAATTTTCAACAGAAAGAAACTCTTATACATAAATCTTTTCAATATAAAGAAATATTTATTTATGCATGAAAATTTAATGCCAAATACGAAATTTTTAAAATAAAAAACTTATCTTCAAAGGAAATTCCAATCCTTAGAATTTTCTATAAATGCAAAGTTTTTATTTCTCAGCTGGATTTAGATGGCAAACTTACTACTGAGAGTTGGCTATATTATATTAATAAAGCTTTTTTATGGAATGGTGTGTATTTATACTGTTTGAATATTTCGTAATACAATAACTCGCTAATCCCATGCATCACATTTTTAATTTCACTTTGAAAATAAAAACGTAAAAAGTGTCACCGAGAAATTAAAAACTCCTAAAATACCCTAGACTATTCCACTCCTATTGCATGTAGCCAATGAAAATGAGGCATGTGATATATTTTAGCCAATCACGTCAATTTATAAGTTAATAAACACCAAGTTGCTGTTTATTCACCTGAATAACCTGAAGTTAGCTATTTCCCGACAAATGAATTGAATTAGCCTTGATAAAAAAGCGAAAAACGTTGTTTCTACGTATGTCAGTTGCAAATAGGTTATAAAATCAAAAGGTTTGGTAACACTTCATCATCCATAATAAATGCGACGGTGCATTTGCACCAAAAAATCAAACTTAAACGAGATCGTGTGTTTGGAAACGATTTGAAGAAATCTGCGCCGATAAAAACTACCAGTTGTTAGCAAAACTTTAATCAAAAAATCACTCGCCTGGCGGCTCGTGATTTTTTCGTGACAGTTGCTCTCATTAAAATCGCTAAGCAACAAACTTTCATGCAAAAACAAAATTTACTCGAGTAAATTGCCATCACTTATGGTATTACTTGTGAGAATCATTTGATAGCTGAAGAAACTTTTTCATAAATCCAGTGGTAAAATTTCGTCGCCTTTCTTTGCTTAATTTCACCCCTCTCATTAGAGATTTTTGGATTTCTTCCGGTGCTAATTGAATACTTCCGTTAATAAATACTCCTTTTTCCTTGTGCTATAAACCACAATAGTACTCCATCCATTGATGACACCTTCATGAACCTTCTTTCTAAGCCATGGTGCGTATGCATCAATTGTTTCTAAAAGAACTGGAATTTTAGCATTCAACTTCTTCTTAGCAAGACCAACAGAATTACAAACTAAAATAGATATGTCCCGTCCAAATTCGATATAAGGTGTAGTAAATTCCATGGTCCGTCCTGTCAATCCTGGAAATTGTGCTTCAATTCGGGTGGCAACCCCTTTTGCGCGATCATACACCGGATGTACTGAAGAATTATTCCAGTTTCGGTTTTGTTTAACATCTACGTAAATTAATCCTAAAGCTATTGGAATTACTACCCATATTATAACAGATGTCAGGGGGAAGGAAAGACTATCCTTAACATACTTATCACTAGCCATTGTGTTTTGCAATTTTGGATGAATGCATCCTCTTCCTCTTTGGTCTAAATTTCCATTAAAATGTAAAATGGTCGATTGATGGCGTGATTGAGCCGAGCTAACTTTCGATTAACAATTATTAAAGAAATGGCAACTGTCAACGTCTTTTCTAAAGATCAACCGAACACCATCGATTGTTTCCGTTACGATTTCCGAATAGATTCATAAATATCATTACAATTTCGGACTGATTGTACGATTAGCAGGCAAAGAAATTTTAGGAAGTTCTTAAAACATTCGGTGTGTCTATCGACAACATGCTTTCATGCGAATGGTTGTATGGGTTTCTGAAATAGTATCACTTACAACACTAGAGGAAAAAATACATAAACGAGAACCGGCATTCAGTTGAGAAACTATCTACACAAATAAGAAAGAATAGACTCAGGAAAAAGGACGCTTCTTCGCAAAAGAGGATCGTATTTCATAGAAGAAAAGAAGAGAATCAAGGAGGATTGATAGAAGAGTATCAAAGAAGATCAACAGAAGAGACAACATAAATGCGTGCCGGAGTTATTGGCAACACCATACTGGCAGTGGTCGAAAAGGTGGTGCAGGTTACAACATTGAAAGAATATTGTAGCAATTAACTTGCTTATGAGGTAAATTGTAGTGGTGCAAATTGAAATAAATATTTGTTTCGAAAGACTTGTTTCATTTTGGTTGTAAGCGGAAAACTGTAATGGGTGCAGTAAAGAATTGTTTAAACGAAGGACATTTATTTTATACCTAATTACCTAGTCTTAATTTAGTTTAAAGTTAGTTTTAAGTTTTAAATAAATCATCTTCAAGGGATGATATCGTGGCACCATAGCTCGCCTATTTTCTTTACTACTTCTGCCCATTCTTCGTGATCTAGCAGGGTGCGGCCTTTAGTGTTGGACGGGCTGCTCCACCACACGAATACTGGGCTTGATCGCTTTCTTATCCAGCACAGATATTCCATAAAACACCCGTGTCCGTATGGAATTCACATCACAGTGCTTTCTGTCTGCGGCTGCATCCATCACCTCTTGTTGCTGGTGGCCCATCTTTCTGCTAGCGCCATCCCAGCAGCTTCCTCGCCTCTCTACTCGATGCTAACACCTCGATTGCATCTCTCAACACCACCTCACACCCCGTGGCCACTCGCAGTGCTTTGAATTTCGAATCTCTTGCCTAGTCCTCTCCTCAGCGAGTTCGCGCTTCTCCTGGATCTGAAGGCGTCCTTCCATATCAGGGCTTCATGAAGCTGCTTGGAGAGCCTCACACCCAAAAGGAGTTTCCTGCTACCTTCCCTAGACCCCCTCCCCCCCCGACATTAAACAGCAGCCTCCCTCCTGCCCCTCGTTGCACTTTCTTAACATATCGAGTACACAGATATTTTATGCTGCTGCCCATCTCGACGGCCTGAGGCTGCAGCTCTATCCTTTACCTTTTCGTTCTTCACGTCCTCCGTCTCGTCAGCCATGCCGCCGTGCTCTCCGTAGCCGTTAGATTAATCCTCCTCTTACTCAGCCAATTACTCAGTGACTCCGCCTGCTTGTAACGATAAGGAGGTCATTTGCGAAACCCACTAGTTTTACTTCCTCCGAAAATGGCAGCCCGAACGCTCCGTCAAATGCCATATTCCAAAGCTGCGAACCAAGAACCGATCCCTGCGGGATTCCCTCTGCCAACATCATTTTCCTGGTTTTGCCCCTTTCCTCGTACACCAGAGTCCTGAATCAAAAGTAACTTCTCACCAGGTACTCTGGTATCCTCCTGTTTACTAGCGCCTCCATTATTTCTGGTCACGGCATAACTTTGAATGTATTTTTCGCATCCAACGCTATGATAAGGCTTTCTCCGCCTGAGCAACTCTTTCGCAAGAGTCTTCACTCGCAGAAGTGCGTTCTCTGGTGACCTACACTGCCTGAAATATATAAAAACTCCTATACTCACAATCTTAAAAATATATACATATACTTGACCAGTGTACGATATTTATTATTAGTACCAATAAACTATTATTATTATTATTACTAAGAATATGTCAATTTTTAGAATTTTCTTTACATTTAATTTTCAATCTAAAATCAATTTGAACGTATTGAACGTAGAATTTTCGATGGTTACAAATTGCAATAAGAAAAAACGTCTTTGCTAAGAAATTTTGCCTAGAAACATAGAACTCTCAACGTTAATTACTTTTTATGCATGGATTTTTTTATATATATAAAAATTTAATGCTTAAAAATATTTAACTTTAGAAATCATCTCAATATAGAGTTTTTTTCAATTTAAAACCACTTTCCTACAATTTTGTTTTGTTTTATATTAAATACTCTATATGGAGATGATTTCTAAAGTTAAATATTTTTAGGCATCAAAAATTATAAATAACTTTATACTTAAAATTTCACTAGAAAGGATAATCCACAAGAAAACAAAAACATTTTGTAATATTACTATTGTACATATTATTTTCAATATTTATACCTTTAGGCATAAAATTTTCAATGTTTTAAATTTTTTAAACACATACAGTTTAAGGAGTTTTATATTAGATTATATGCTTAAAAAATTTCATATATACAACTTTTAATGTTGCAATAACATCAATATTTAGAAATTTCTCTGCTGCAATTTTTTCATACAAGGGTGAATCAAATATAAGCCCGAATTTAGTTAAAATATAGTTTAGTATTATTGTAAAAAAATAATATGTATTATTTTCCTACATTGTCTTCACTTTTATGTACACATTTTTCACTTCAGTGACGAAGTTTCTTGACACCATTATCGTAGAATATAGTCGATCGGGTGTTCATCCAGTTGCTCATAAACGATTCCACATTTTCGTCACTCTCAAAACGTGAAAACGGCGTACCCCCAATTTGTCCTTCAGAGGACCAAACATATGAATGTCACACGGGAAGGGAAACACACTTCGAATTTTTTCTGTAAATAGACCAGTTTGGTTTTACCAATAAGCTTGCAATAATAGTCAACATTGACAGTACCTTACTCATGAAGAAAATCAACCAGCAGTTTGCCGTTTTTATTTTCCCAAAAAATAGTTGCAAAAACTTTTCCCACAGCCACGCGGGTTTTCGTTTTTCGAGGTGGAGCTTCTCCAAATTGTCTCCACTCCATACTTGCTTGTTTAGATTATGGGGTGTAACGATACACCTACTTCTCACCACAAGTGACAATATGACTTAAATAATCATCACCCCCTGCTTAGTACCTCAACAAAAGACTTCCACAAACAGCAAGGCGGTTCGTTTTGTTATCTTCTATGAGTACAATTTTCGGTAACCCAACACATGGGAAATGACTGACAGCTTCAGCATTCGTAGACTCAACTTTTTGAAAGCGTATTATCAGCACACTGTACTCTCAGTCGATGAAAAATTTTGAAAGGGTTTACGCCTTCCTGCGCCAAAAATTAAACTCAACAGATATATGTACCTTGTGCTCAGACATGGTGCTACTAGCGACAATACGCATTATTGAACCAAATCGGCGTCATTAACAATCACCTTCAACACATTTATTATTATTTATTTATAAGGACTTTATCAAACTTGCTTTACAAATACAATTCATTAAAGATTAAACAAAAATATACGAACAATTTCGACACATCACTTAGCGACCGATAAATTAAACATTCCGGTTTATATTTGATCCATCCTCGTACATAAAATTTTCAATATTTTGAATTTTACACACATTAATGCTTAAATATTGCCAAATTTTAGAATTTTCTCCACATGAAATTTTTATTGTAAACCAAATTTCCTACATAAAATTACATAAAATTTCCAATGCTTCAAAATTGCTATATATTAAATCTTCATTGCTTAAAAATTTTAATGCTTATAAACCTAAACGGTTTAATGTTAATTAGTTTCAAGACTTAGAAAGATTTATGCGAAAAATTATTTTAAACTTGCAACATATAAAAAACTTTTATACATAGAATTTTCTATTTATATAATTTTAAAAAAAATATTAAAATTCTACTGTTAATTAGTTTTTATGTCTAAAAATCAATATTTGAAAATTTTTCTTCATTTTCATTTTAGAAGGAAAGAAAAGCAATTCTAATATTTAATATTACAAGGTTTTTTACATGAAAAATTCAATGCTAAGAACTGTCATTATGTACAATTTCTGCAAATTCTATTCTATATAACCTCGTGCTCAGACATGGTACTACTGGCGACAATAAGCATTAGTGAACCATATCGGCGTCATTGACAATCACCTCCAACACATTTATTATCATTTATTTATAAGTATTTTATCAAACTTGCTTTACAAATACAATTAATAAAATATTAAACAAAAATATACGAACAATTTCGACACATCACTTAGCGACCGATAAATTAAAAATTCCGGTTTATATTTGATCCATCCTCGTACATAAAATTTTCAATATTCTGAAGTTTACACATATAACAATTTTATGCTTAAATAATAATAAATTTTAGAATTTTCTCCACATGAAATTTTTATTGTAAAACAAATTTTCTACATAAAATTACATACAATTTCCAATACTTCGAAATTGCTATATATTAGATCTTCATTGCTTAAAAATTTTCATGCTTATAAACCTAAACGGTTGAATGTTAATTAGTTTCAAGACTTAGAAATATTTATGCGAAAAATTATGTGGAACATTATAAAAAACTTTTATACATAGAATTTTCTATTTATATAATTTTAAAAAAATATTAAAATTCTACTGTTAATTAGTTTTTATGTCTGAAAATCAATATTTGAAAATTTCTCTTCATTTTCATTTTAGAAGAAAAGAAAACCAATTTTAATATTTAATATTACAAGGTTTTTTACATGAAAAATTCAATGCTAAGAACTGTCATTATGTACAATTTCTGCAAATTCTATTCTATATAACCTCGTGCTTAGACATGGTACTACAGGCGACAATAAGAATTAATGAACCATATCGGCGTCATTGACAATCACCTTCAAAACATTTATTATCATTTATTTATAAGTATTTTATCAAACTTGCTTTACAAATACAATTCATAAAATATTAAACAAAAATATACGAACAATTTCGACACATCACTTAGCGACCGATAAATTAAAAATTCCGGTTTATATTTGATCCATCCTCGTACATAAAATTTTCAATATTTTAAATTTTACACACATTACAATTTATTGCTTAAATATTGCCAAATTTTAGAATTTTCTCTACATGAAATTTTTATTATAAAACAACTTTTCTACATAAAATTACATAAAATTTTCAATGCTTAGAAATTGCTATATATTAAATATTCATTGCTTAACAATTTCAATGCTTATAAACCTAAACAGTTTAATGTTAATTAGTTTCAAGACTTAGAAATATTTATGCGAAAAATTATGTGGAACATATAAAAAACTTTTATACATAGAATTTTCTATTTATATAATTTTAAAAAAATATTAATATTCTACTGTTAATTAGTTTTTATGCCTAAAAATCAATATTTGAAAATTTCTCTTCATTTTCATTTTAGAAGAAAAGAAAACCAATTTTAATATTTAATATTACAAGGTTTGTTACATGAAAAATTAAATGCTAAGAACTGTCATTATGTACAATTTCTGCAAATTCTATTCTATATAACCTCGTGCTCAGACATGGTACTACTGGCGACAATAAGCATTAATGAACCACATCGGCGTCATTGACAATCACCTTCAAAACATTTATTATCATTTATAAGTATTTTATCAAACTTGCTTTACAAATACAATTCATAAAATATTAAACAAAAATATACCAACAATTTCGACACATCACTTAGCGACCGATAAATTAAAAATTCCGGTTTATATTTGATCCATCCTCGTACATAAAGTTTTCAATATTTTGAATTTTACACACATTACAATTTAATGCTTAAATATTGCCAAATTTTAGAATTTTCTCCACATGAAATTTTTATTGTAAACCAAATTTTCTACATAAAATTACATAAAATTTCAAATTCTTCGAAATTGCTATATATTAAATCTTCATTGCTTAAAAATTTTAATGTTTATAAATGTTTAATGTTAATTAGTTTCAAGACTTAGAAATTTCTCTATGAGGAACTTGCAATGTATAAAAAAAATTCTATTTATATAATTTTAAAAGATTACACTTGAAAATAATTTACAAAAAAAATGATTCCTTAAGTTTGAAAAATTAGTATTCAAAATCTCTTTGAATAATATTTTCAATATAAAAAGCCTTTTGCATATGTAATTTGCGATATTTTGAATTTCTTGTACATAAAAAATATTGAATGCTGTGGAAATTTTAAATTTAAAATCACTTTTGTAACTCATATAAATTCGCCTGAAGGAGATACAGTGTGTCGAAATAATTGTAACGAGCAGCAAAGTAGATATTTGAATTTGTTTTATTGTTAATTATTGTTATTCAAAGAATTAATATTTGAAAATTTTCCTGCAATTAAAAAAAATCAATTGTTTATAAATATAATTTTTGAAAAATATAATATTTACGTAGAGAGAATAATATCTTTATTCGCACATACATATATATACATAATTAAAACATTTACAAATGGTATATAATGTGTTAGTCTGTCCGTTTGGGCTATCGACCATCGGTCTTTCTGCCCTGTCTTAACTCTAATTATGTGTAAAAAATAAATAACTTTGCTAGCTAGGTTAACTATCTGGATGATTCGCACTAATGAATTGATGTAGGGTGACTGAAGGGTGTTTATATTTAGGTGGGATATTGGGATTTTGGGGAATGCAAAATTTGTTGAGAAGGGATACATTAAAAGAATTGTTGGCAAATTTAAGACTTAGGCTATGTATACGTTGGGAGATAGGAATAACTTGGGTGTATTCATAAAGGAGCTCGTTTGAAGGATTGTGGAGCGGGTTAATATTTACGTATTTTAATTTAAAACACGGTTACTGATTTTACCACTACATTTTATATATATTTCTGATTACAAGCCAGTCTTTATTAAACTATACTTCTAGTTTTATGGTGATTCATAGTCAAAACTAGTCACTGTAAAAATTATGAAATCCAGTGATAAAACACAGCCAACGTATTTTAATTTCAGTTAATTAAGTTGTATCACTAAGTTAACACCTCTACCATCAAGGAAGTTATGAAAGTTTCATGCATAAAAATAAAATTTTTAAATTTTTTAAATTTGCTAAATTTATTTATTGTTATAGGTCTATATAATATATTATCCTGTCCTAACTGTAAATTAACCTAGCGTACTCTTTACCTACCTCAAATAACTATACATTAACATAAACTTCACATAAAACCATTGCACTATTCAGGATACTCATGACCTTGCAAAATAAACAGTTTCTTAAGAAAAGTCAAGGCTAAGCTAGATTATTTTAAATTATTTTACGGTAGGTCAAAAATACGCTGAATATTTATAAATTGTAGGTTGATTTGTGCACTGGCTTAAGTAGTGATCATTAGCCAGCGCATTATAAACCTACTAACATTAAATATTACAACTTATTCTTAACTACCATACAAATATTACATATTTGTCAGAGAGAAACTAAAATACAGAATAAAAATACCTTCTTCGTAAATTGTCCTTCTGCTATTAGTAATCCAATTTAGCAATTACATAATAAAATAAATAAAAATCTTTTATGTAAGACCAATTAAAGAATATAGTTTATCACGTGTTTAAAATAGCTTTACTTAAAGATCAGATGGGGCTATATGTCTCTGCTCTCCTAAATGGATTTAATGTAAGAATAACATTTCCCTTTTTAAACTTCTCCTATGGCTGTAGATTAGTATCTCAATTTTATGCATTCGAGCATAATCTTCTTTCATTATCTCATTGGTCTTTAGCTTTTTCTCTAATTATAAGCTTATTTTATATAGGTGTTTCTTAAAAAAGAAAATGTAAAGCTCTAGATAAGCTCTTCCAGAGTTTCTAGTGTATTATTTGGAAAAATAAATAATCAAAATCACAATCTTGTATGTTTAAACATACAACATTAAGTTACGTTAGATTTTAAACAAATTCCCTAATTTCATCGTTTGTCTCTTCGCCTGCTCCTATCTATAAATTCCTGCTAAATTACAACCGTATTCACTGTTCAAGTTAAATTCACAACCTTTTTTTTCCATCTCTAAGCAATCTGCATTTCAATTTACAACTTGATTTAAACACACTCTATTCTCTAAATTGCCGTGCGCCAATCAAATCAGTGCACCACGGCGGCGCGGTTATAAAAAAAGAAGCAACCTGTACGAAGAGGGTGAAATCTCTCCGCAAACAAGTGCGAAACAATCCCCGGTGAACGGTCTAATTTCCTTAAAAGGTAAATAAAACGGCGGATCTCGGCGAACAGGTCGATTCTAAATCGAACTTTTCACGGCCCAGGCTAAAGTCTAAGTGTATTTTACACGCCCCCCCACCGCCGGATGCGGGAGGACGGTAATAACTAGCAATCCGGGCGAATGGAAAAATATCCGGGAAGTGCTCGCAAATGGACGGAACAGGAAATTTCATTGTTCGCAAACTGCATCGGAATAAATTGGATATTAAAAATTCCTACTTACTGTGATTGGGAATGTGGAATAATTTTTATTAAGGTCCCGTTTAACTGTTTGATCTAAATCCTATGCATGCGATGATTAGATCCTGAGTTTGAGTAAGCCTCAATTACCCGAGTTGAGATGCATTCGCACACATTGTACATAATCGATGAAAGCCCAGAGCGGAGAGCACCTCGAAACCTGGGAGTTTGACGTGATCTTCACGAAGATTGCATTAAATATTCATTCTCGTATATAGGTTGACATAATCCCTGTAGTATTATATTAAGAACTCAAGTTTTCAAATTCTGTTATGAAAGACGCCATCGACGATACGGGACGGAACAAATACATGAGGGATAATCTGTAAAAAGCATCCCCGGCGTTTAGTTGCCGTTAAAGTTTGTAATACAGGCAAGTGGAAGGATGGGCCTTGAGGGAAATTACTAAGTACTAAAACATCGCACGACGTTCACGCAGTACATAAAAGGGGATATTGCACATTACGCCGAATAACCGAAATATCCGATGTGAGAAATTAAAGATGCCGACGATAAAAGCGAAATTTGAAATTTATTTACACAGATTCTTAGATATTAACTTCGAATTCGCTGTCTCGAGTTTAATTAAGTTGGCTTTGGCCGGGAGGAGGAGATGAATAATTTTGTTAAAGCCGCGAGTTCGCCGTATTGATTGGATAAAAGGTAATTTAAATATTGATGTTAGTGGAAAAATAATGTAGTAAAGTTTACCAGAGTTATTCTAACTCAATGAGGGAGCCGGAATCAAATATTCCTTTCAATTCTGCGGTTTCAATTTAAAGTCAGCAGGATGTTTGTCGATTTGAAATTGAAATTTTATAATTTGACATCCAAGAGAACGCTTAACTGAATTATTTCCAGTAACCTTAACAAGAACATAGCGCTCCCTCCATGACTGATTAACCGAGCATAAAAAAGGAGCAGGAAGATGAAGAGAGAAGTTGTTGCGATTATAATACAGCGAGGGATGGCGAATTAAGAAACCGACCGAGCGTTGCTAATTGCGCGGTAAAGTCGAATCAAAATTTAAAATTATTAGCATCTAAGTTTTTCGTAATTGAATCATAGAGAATAATTAATTAAACGTCACTTATTTTTGTATAACGAATCGAGGTTAACGTAATGCTTTAGATGCTAAAAATTAAACAGAATGAGTTAAATAAACATAAACAGCGGACTTGTTTTTATTGAGTTATCATTCCGTTCGCGTTGAAACGTTTTGAATAATAACACTACACAATAAAACGGGAACTTGTTAATTGCGTTGGGAAAATATTTTGATTTTTAGGATGATGAGGTACGATTTTGTCGGCCTATATTATGAAATATTTGCATACGATCGATTTTTTATGTTTTATTTATTATTTCAAATCAAATTGCAAATTGCAAATTACTCGAGAGATTTTCCAGTGTGAAATATTTTCAAAAAATTTACTACAATCTGTATGTTATGATTTTAATCTAAAGTCTAAAAATACAAGATTTTCATATCTTAGTTATCTGAAACACTATTTGTTTACACAGTTCTAAACGTTAATTTCTTTTTAGCCACTGAACACTGACTGAGTGACCGATTGTTAGAATTTTCCAGAAATTAATAACTACAAGGAATCATAATTATTGAGTTACTCAGTTCTTGGCTTTTTTACTAATTACTGATCAGTTTATAAATACTAAATTTTTACCCTTAACCAGGAAGACTTTTAATTTTGGGTCGTAATTGAAATGAAATGACGGTGGATTGGAAAACGTGCGTGATTTTAGGGATTGAAACTTTTCACGTGCCGGATTGATTTGTATAGCGTTCCCCTCGAAAATTCGTTCCGTTTTAATTAAACGTAATTTAATATTCTCAAGTTAACACGTTTACACACCATCATTGTGAATCTAAATTGATTGCCGTAGTATATTTCATATATTATTAGATGCCAATTGTTTTACGGTAATGTTGATACTAATGAAATTTTATGTTTGTTTCAGGTACGTCAATCAAGTTTGCAAATCAAATAAATCGTCAATAGTGGGTAAGAATTTAAATAATTTAGGTAAATAGTATTAGTTATATAATTCATTTTTTATTTTAAGTCAAAGTTACACATTTTACTTACGGTTTACTTCCATAAGTTCATCGATCAGTGAATTGAAACTATAGGAATCGTAACATTTCCCGGCGCATCCACCATAACTGCAAATGCTACCTTTTCCAGTTCTGATTTTTCAGTTTCCGTTTATTTTCTTCAATTTGTACTTCTTAATCTAACCATTTTCTAGCGGTTAAATGTAGGATTTCCTTTTGCAGCGGGAACTTTGAAAAATTTGAATTTTTTAAAAAAGACATTTTTATTTACTTCGGTTTTAACATTCACATTTTCCCCGTGCTGCAAATAAAAATGTACAATACTTTCAGTGACAGGACAGTCGTGTACAAACCTAACATAACAATTCCTACCGTCCGAATAAAGTCATCCCCTTCCGGGAATTTTTTTATTAAATACTTTAAAGCATTCAACACTTTTCACAAAACGAACGTGTATATGTATATGTGTGTATATATATATGTGTTAAATATGCAAATGCGACGGAATAAGGCACAGGAATTTCTGCACACTCCGGAGAACAAATAAGCGTGACGCTATTGTGCTCCTTGGCGGTCTGAGCCGCGTTACCAACTTGTAAATTTCTGCTAAATATAATCTACGCTCGCGAATGCCGCCTCAATTTAAGTTTATTTACGGTCTGAATTATTTAAGCCCGATGTACAAGCCAAGCAAGGCAGGGAATATATGCGCTTAATAAGTGCAAAAACTCGCCGAGGATCTTTCTTGAACGCAGGGGTGGGGGTGGGTTTAAAGCGCGTTCCCTTTGACACAAGTTAATTTCACCTTCTGGTATTTACATACATCCATCGGTAATATGGATCGTGTGCAGGGTAGTATGCAATTTGTTACAAATTGGATGGAGGGAAAGTTCGTCACAAGTTGAAATTAAAATAAAACTTTCTGTACCCCCTGTGTGCACAGTGTGCAATATGTTTTGCCGTATAGAAAGTTTGTCGATTATACAAAAATTGAGTAACTAAAAATTTTCATTACTTTACTTCTATGTTAGTTATTACACAATTGCAATCATTGGATTGATGAGGCTATTACTTAGCCAAACCCCATTACAGATACAATCAATTAAAAAATGTAACCAAATTACTCGTGGTTAAGGCATTTTTCAATTTAGTGTAAGTATAGATTACCACGTAGTAACGGTCGAAACCATTCTCTTTATTCCATTATGCATTTTAATTAATAAAAAACAGATATTTTAGAAGTTTTGCTTTATTACGTATCGATACTCCTACAATTATTTTACCACACGTGGCTTCATTGGGCGTATGAGTACTATAAACTAATGATTATATAATAAATCATTAGTTCATTTGGAAATGATTGAAGATGAGTACTCATATACCTAATGAAGCCAATTATTGAGGAATATAAAGCAATTAAATATTAAATTTATGAGGCTGATACTTAAAATTCCATAGCAAGCAATTATTTCTTATTTTCACGTTTTGTAGTTAATTAGAATTAATTATTTTCTTTACATAAAAAAAATGTTTATATGTAGAACGTAACAAATATTCTATAGCATAAACCACCTGTTAAATTTATGTTAATCCAAAACCTTATCATACCATCACACACCCTTTCGAACCGAATTAAGACATATTTTCGGATGACTGTTACGTGCTCATACTTTCCAACGGGGATCGAACGACAATAAAAGCCTCTTCATACATTTTAAGAGGGTCCCTTTTTTTGCGGGGTCGCGTGCTTAAAGATTCAGCGCCGTTTTCTTCCATACAATTTCCTTTCCATTAAGAGGAATACACGCCGCAGAAGGTGAATGCGTGTCTCTGTAGGGGAGGTGGGGGGGGCTGAGGCTGACGTGGGGATGCGCTGCAACACCCTTCTCTCGATATTCGGCCCCCGTTTTGCCACTATTTATAGTCGATTCGCGCCCTCTTCGTCCCACGTTTTATGCGCTGGAAACACTTTGCGGGGACTTTCGCAGACCGAATTTTACAATTCGTTCAATTTATTCACAGTGCGATTTTTCTATTGTACGAATTACTTTCACGTTAGTGTTTTTTGTTATTGTCGCAAAACTACTGAGTTTAAATTAAAAGAGCGTAATTTAACTATGAAAAAAATGATATTTGTTAATTCGATTTACACCTAAATAAATATTTAATTGAACTGTTTTCGTTTTTTAACATTGTATATAAAGCTAGCTGAAGTACTCTAAAAATTATCTTAGCGCACTCCTGACCTATCTCAATAAAAAGTACGCTAACGCATTATTTCAAGATTATTTCACCTCATCTTGCACCAAGTAACAGAATATTATGCTCTTGTGATATCTTGATAAAAACATAAAAATTTAAATTATTTAATAATACGAATTAATTATTAGCGAATTTACTACAACCATGTAATTCGCTTTATTGTATATACTACAACAAAAAATGATTATAGTTTAGTACAATTTATACGTTGCAAATGATTTTTATTAATCGTTACGAAAACGTTTCAAGAAATTCAAAATAACAACAGTATTTAAGTATTTTTCTTAATTAAATTTTAAACATAATGAATCCTTATTTGAATTTACATATGTTAAAATAGCGATCTCTTAGCCTGTTTTAACTAAAACTAGAGGTGTTTACTTTCGAACCACCATCAATCATTATAAGTTGTGATAGGTTAGAAAGACGCTACATAAATACTCTAGTCGGTAAGAAATAAGCTATCTTAGTACAAGATAATAGATTACCATTACATTAACTAAAACAATAGTTTCCTAGTTTAGTTAGAATAATCTATACTCTTATATGACCATTGAATTATCTAAAATAATAACTGAATGATTTTATAAAGGAATTAGTTAACTTTAAAGGTCTTTGATTGCCGACTTCAAATCACTGTTTTGATTATCAGATGACCTTAAATGTATATTAATATTAGTAAAAAAAGAGCTTTAGATTTCTAGAACACGAGAATCTAAGAATTTAAGAAATCTAAAACTTTACAATCCTAAAACACAATAGTCCAAAAATTCAAGTAGTTTAAATTTAAAGCACATGAAGCTAAGATTTTTAGTTCTCTAAAACTCTAAAGTTCTAAAATTCTGAAACACGGAAAATTTAAAAATTTAAAACCCCTAAAGCATGAAAATTCTAGAACTCTGGAACTCTAAAATTCTAAAGCTCTAAAGAATTCTTAAACACATGAATCGCCAAATTGCAAAATTTTAAACCTCTAAATTTAGATTTCTAGAACACGAGCATTTAAGAATTCTAAAACTTTAGAATACTAAAAATGTCTTCTAGAAAACGAGAACTTCTCTAATTATAATGCTCTAAAGAATTCTTAATTATGTTATATTTGTTGGAGGCTTCTACTTCCTTATTACGAGAATTCTAGAATCCCAAAATTTTATACTTCTAAATAAAAGGCTCTAGAGCACGAGAATTTAAGAATTTAACACTCGAAAATATTAGAAACCTAAAACACAATAATCCAAGAATTCAAAAAATCTAAAACCAAACCAAATCCTAGAATTTTAAAATATATAAATCTAGGATTTTCAGTTGTCTAAATCTTTAAAGTTCTAAAATTTTGGAACACGAAAACCCAAGAATTCTATAACCGTAAAATTCTTAAGTTCTAAAGAATTCTCAAACACGTAAATCCTGGAATTCTGAAACATTAACAATATAAATTAAAGGATTTAGATTTCTAGAACACGAGAATCTAAGAATTATAAAATTTTAGAATCCTAAAAATATTTTAAAGCTCTAGAATTCTAGAAGCCAAGAACCCAAGACTTGTAAAACACTAAAATTCTAACGCTCTAAAGAAATCTTAATCACGAGAATTCTATAATTCCAAAATCCTAAACCTCTAAATTGAATTTAACAACGCTGAATTTTAAAACACAATAGTCCCAAAAATTCAAAACCTCTATAACGCCAAACCGTAAAAGTTTAAAATACAAAAATCTAAGAATTAGAAATCTCTAAATTTGTAAATCTCTAAGTCTCTAAAGTTCTAAAATTCTGTAACACAAAAATTTAAAGAATTTAAGAATTCTGAATAATGAAAGTTCTAAAATTCTATTTTGTAATGCAAGAATACAAGAATTCATAAACTCTAAACCCTTAAAGCCATAAAGCTCTAGAAAACGTGAATCTAAGAATTCAAGAATTGTATAAATCTAAACCTCTAAAAGTTTAGTATTCTAAAACACAGGCGTCCAATAATCACGAACAAGAAAATTAAAAAATTTCTAAACTCTGAATATAAGTTTTAAAGCTCAAGAATTTTGAAACGCAAGAATCCAAGAATTCAAGAACTTTAAACGCCTAAAACCCTAAAGATTTGGAGTTCTGTATGTCTACAAATTTAGTATTCTTAAACACATTTAGTATTCCGAAACTCTGAAACTTAAAACTCTAAATTTTTGGAATTTTACATCATGTGAACTTGACAATCCAGGAATTTTTTAAATCTTCACAGTGCTAATACTAAGGAACTGAATCTCTAAAATTTTAGTATTCTAAAACACGTTGACTCTTGTGTTTTAGAATACTAAAATTTCAGAGGTTTAGATTTATATAATTCTTGAATTCTGAGATTCATGTTTTCTAGAAGAAGAAATTTCAAATGTTTAAAACACGTAAATCTAAGATTTGCAGAAATCTAAGCCTGATCTAAAGCCCAAAAATTTAATAACACGAGAAACCAAGAGTTTGAGAGTTCTAGAACTCTAAAATCCTAAACTTTTAAAACTTTAGTATTCTAAAATACAAAAGTCCAAAAATTCCAAAACTTTAAATTCTAGAAAAAAGTGCGAATCTAAGTAATTTTAAAACTCTAAAGGTAGAACACAAAAATTCAAGAAGTCAAGAACTTTAAACCTCTGAAGTTATAAAGCTATAGAATTTTATAATATAGGAATTAAAAATAGAAACTCTGAAATTGAGAGAAATATCATTGAAAACTTAAGATAATATAAAACAATAAATGGTAGATTTTATGATGAAAATTTTTGATGACGCAATAGAAATCGGTTGTCTAATTGATTAGATTTTTATATTAATCTTGTTTAATTTAGAATAAAATAAAATAAAACACAAGAGATCAATAATTCGAAAATTCCTAAACTCCAAACTCTAGAAGATTAAAATACATAAATCTAAGGATTTATGGATTCTTTTATTGAAGATTTCTGGAGATTTCAAATTTTAGATATTCAGAGTTCTGAAATTGTTGAATTTTTATGTTCCAGAAATTAGATCCCTAAATCATTAAATTTATAGAATTGTGGAACACAAAAATTCAAGAATTTCAGAACTCTAAATATCCAAAGTTGTAAATCTCCAGAAATCTGCAATAAAACAATCCGTAAAATTCAAGATCTCTAAAACCCTAAAGCACTAAAGAACTAGAAAGCGAGAATGAAAAAATTAAAGAAATCTAAACCTCTAAATATTTAGTATTCTAAAACAGAGCCCACGAATTCTGAAACTCTAAGCTCTAGAACTTCAAATCACTTGAACCTGAGAGTTCCAGAACTCTGACCCTCTAAATTTCTAAAACTCTAAAAAACCTAAATATCTACAATTTTATTATTCTGAAACACAAGAGTCTAAGAATTCTAAAACTCATAGCTCTAAACTTTTAAAGTTTAAAAGACGTGAATCTAAGAATTCCAAAACTTTAATTTTACTAAATTAAAAGCTTTAGATTTCTAGAACACGAGGACATAAGAGTTTAAGAATCCTAAAACGCAAGAGCCCAATAATTCGAAAAGTTTAAAACTCGAAACCCTAGAATTTTAAGACACTGAAACATTGTTTAAAGGAGTCACTTCACTTTAAAGGTCCTTGATTGTCGACATTAGATCATTGTTGGTTGACCTTGATTGTCATAATCATAAAATAATCATAACATAATCTTAAATAATCATGAATGATGATGAAATTGAATTATGGTCAGATGACCTTAAATAATTTTGTAATATCTGTTGGATGTTTCTGAATAACCTTAAAATATTGTGTGATTAATTAAATTCTCAATTAACCCGTGGTTAAATGTATTTATAAAAAAATATGACACTGCACTAAGAACCTCTAATTAAAATGTTGTGATGATCGATTGTTGGTAGAGGGATGACCTAGAATATCTGTTACACAATCTTACATGATTATTATACGATTTGTTTGATTAGATAAATATTGACTATTGTGTTACTTAAAATAAAATCTTAAAAGTTGTTGGTAGTTGGGTACTAACGAACTATGAATGTATGTTAACATGAGTTATAGATGACCTTAAATAACTCTAGAATAATCATTGGATTAACAAAAACTATGATTTAATAACCTAAAATAACCTTAAATGATTATTGGTTGTTGGAAGACTTTAAGGAACCTCTATTATTTGTTTGGGGATCTTCCAAAGTCATAAGATCATCTTACATATTTTTTAATTAACATTGGATGACATTGAAATATGATAAGATGACCTTGAATATTAATCGGATGGCCTTAAATGATCTCAAATATCTGTTGGATGATTTTAAGTAAGCTTAATTGCTACAGGTGTTCATGAACGATTTTTAACTATCATTCGATTACCACGAATAACCTTAAAATTCCGTTTGTAGTAAGGCCTTGAATGAATGTTAGATGATCTTATATGAGATTTGTTTATTTATCAGAATAATAACCATTAAATTACCTCAAATAACCTCAAACTACTATTGATTGTTGAATCACCATAAGGAACCTCTTGATTATATGTTTGATAAGCCTTTAATATCATTATTAATTATCATATGATGACCTTGAATGACTTGATATCCTTAGATAATTTTAAATAACATTCTGATGACCTTGAATTATAGTAGGATAATAATAATCTGAAATGACTATTGGATTATCTAAAACTTTTTATTGACTTACTTTAACTAATCTTAATTTTGTATAATCATAAGATGATCTTAAATAATCTTAGGTAACTGTTGGATGAAATTGAATTATGATTGGATGACCTCAAATAATCTTGAATATCTCTTGGAAGATCCTAACCTTCAATGGTAGTTATTGATTTTTTAATTACCCATTAACCCTTTCCCTCACAACTATTTTTAAAAGTAGTTACACGATGCCCAAGATTTCTCAAGCGTACGTGGAAAACGGTTAATGACCTTAAATAACTTTATAGGACCGTTTACCTTAAAAGATCTAGAATATCTGTTAGATAATCTTACAAGTTTATTAAATTTATTTATTTATTTAGTCCAATATGCTTACATAATATTCCAAAATTGTATATAAAATCCATTAATGTCAACAAAATTTTCAATTACATATGGAAGTGGCAAAGTTCACAATAGTAGTTGTTTGATTGTTGGAAAAACTTTAAGAGAACTTGATTATTAGTTTGGCGTATCTAATGACTTCAGATAATCTTACAAAATCTTGAAGGACAATTAGATGACCCTGAATTGTGATAGTAGGATCTTGAATGTTAATCGGATGACCTCAAATATTTATTGGATGATCTTATAATTACATGGCCTTGAATAATCTTAAAAGATCGTTGGTAGTCAGACCTTGAATATATTTTAGATGATCTTACATAATCGCTAGATGATTTGTTTAATTATTAAAATAATGACCATTGAATTACCTTAAATAACCTCAAATGGATCACTTTAAGGTGCCTTGATTATTTGTTTGATAAACCTTTAAAATCTTTCGAAATTTTGGATGACTATTGGATGACCTTGAAAGTTTGTTAAATATTCCTAGGCCTTGAATTATGGTAGGATAATATATAATCTTGAATGACTAGTCGATTATCTAAAATAATCTTTTACCTATTTTATAATGGAATTAGTTTACCTCAAAGTTCCTTGATTGTCTTAATAAATAAATTAAGATCACCGTTAGATGACCTTGATTGTCACATGACTTTAAATGATTATGAATATTAGTTAGATGATCTTAAATAACTTAAAATGATTGTGATCTTGTTGAATGTTCTAAATGACGATTAAATGTTAACTAATCTCAATTTTATATGATCAAAATATGATCTTAAAAAGGATATGGGTTGGATATACTTGAATTATGATTGGATTACTGTAAATAATCTTGAATATCTATTGGAAAATCCCTAAACTATAGTTATGATCATGAATGATTTTTAATTACAATTGAATGAACTTAAATAACCTTAAAGAAAAGTAAAGGGACGTCTTTTAGAGACCTAGAATATCTGTTAGGTAGTCTTACTTGATTATTAGATGATAAGTTTAATTATCTTAATAATGACATTTGTGTTAGCTTAAATAACCTTAAAGGAACTTTCATGATTGATAGATGACCTTAAATATCCTTAGATAACTCTTGGATGAACAGGAACAATCTTAAACGACCGTTGGTTGTGGGAACACTTTAAAAGAACTTTGATTATTTGTTTGAGGATCTTCTAAAGTCATAAGATGATCTTTCTTAATTTTGAAGGTCCATTGGATGACCTTGAATTATGGTAGGGTGATCTTGAATGTTAATCGGATGACCTTAATGATCACAGATATCTGTTGGATGATCTTAAATAAACTTAATTGATATTTTAAACACTTTTTATCTCTCATTATATGACCTTGACTAGCATTTAAAGACCATTAGTGCAGGGATAATCTTAAATAACCGTCATGTGGTTTGTTAAATTATGTAAATAATGACTATTTAATTACCTTAAATAACCTCAAGCGAACATTGGTTGAATCACCTTGAGGAGCCTTTTGATTACAGGTTTAATTTTTCAAAATTTTAAATCACCATTGGATGACCTTGAATTGCGAAAGGATGACCTTAAATGTCTGTTAGATATTCCTAAAAGATTACTGGATGACCTTATATAATTTTGAATATGTGTTGGGAGATGCTAAATAACATTAAATGATTATGATGATATTCAATGATTTTAAACTACAATTGCATAATCTTAAAGAACTTTTAATGTCTGTTAATAATCTTACATGATTGATAGATGACCTTAAATAACCCAGGAAGACAATTGGACGAACGGGAATTATGATTAGGTGACTATAAATAATCTTAGACTTAAGGGAACCTTAATTATTTGTTTGAGGATCTTCTAAAGACATAAGATGGTCGTACATTACTTTGAATGACCTTGAATTACGACAGGAGGACCTTGAATGTTATTCGGATTACCTTAAAAGATTTGAAATATCTGTTGGATGAACTTAATTGATGGTGGTGATCTTGAACGATTTTTAAATATCATTAGATGACCTCTACTAACATTAAAAGACCATTAGCACTGAGGCCTTGAATGTATGTTAGATAATGTTAAATAGTACTCAGGTGGTGTGTTAAATTATCTAAGTAATGGCAATTTAATTACCTTAAACAACCTCAAGCCAATATTGTTTGGATCAACTTGAGGAGCCTTTTAACCTGTTTGATCTTTCGAAATTTTAAAAGACCATTTGATGACCTTGAATTACAGAAGGATGACCTTGAACGTCTGTTAGATATTCCTAAAAGATTACTGGATGACCTTAACTAATTTTGAATAATTGTTGGGAGATGCTAAATAACATTAAATGAATTTTAGCTATCATTAGATGACCTCGACATTAAAAGACCATTAGTACTGAGGCCTTGAGTGTATGTTAGATAATCTTAAATGAGGAGCCGTTTAACGTGTTTGATCTTTAGAAATTTTAAAAGACCATTTGATGACCTTGAATTACAGAAGGATGACCTTGAACGTCTGTTAGATATTCTTAAAAGATTACTGGATGACCTTAAATAATTTTGAATATTTGTTGGTGAACCAGAACGATTAGATGACCACAAATAACCTTAAAAAGCCATTTAGTTACTTTAAATAACCTTAAACTACCGTTGGTTGTTGGATCACCTTAAGGATTCTCTTGATTATCTATTTGATCTTTCGAAATGTTATATGACCATTGGATGACCTTGAATTATGATAGGATGACTTTAAATATCTGTTAGATAATCCCAAAAGATTACTGAATGACCGCTTGTTGGCCTTGAATTATGTTAGGATAATACACAACTATAATCTCGAATGACTATTGGATTATACAAAATAATTATTGATTTTTTTTTGGAAAAAAGTTAATTTACCTTAAATGTACTTGATTGTCTTAATTAACGACTTTAGATCACCGCTAGATGACCTTCAATTATTATGAATATCTGTTACATGATCTTAAATTGCTTTACACTGAATTATTTTTACAATAATTATTTGTGGTTAAAACATAGTGAATTTTTCAATTCAGTGTAAGTATGGATTACCACGTAGTAACGGTCGCAACCATTCTCTTTATTAAATTGCTTTAAATAAATGTGATGTGTATTGTATTACTTTAACTAATCCTAATTTTATATGATCATAACGATTTTAAATAATCTTGGATAACCCTTGGATGAATTTAAATTTTGATTGGATGACCTCAAGTAATCTTTAATATCTATTGGTAGATTAAATAACGATTGTGATGATCGTGAATGGATTAAAATTACTATCAAATGATCTTAAATAACCTTAAAAGATGGTTGGTAAAGGGATTTGTTAGATAATCTTGCACGATTATTAAATGATTTGATTATCTAATTAATTACTTTCATATTACCTTAAATAATCTTAGAGGACCGTTAATAGTTGGGTAACCCTAAGGAACCTTGAATGTCTGTTAGAGAATCTTATATGAATAATAGTTGATTTTCAATAACCGTAGATAACAATTAGATAAACAGGAATCATGATTTAGTGACCTTAAATAATCTAAATAGCCGTTGGTTACTGGAACAATTAAACAACCTTGATTATTTGTCTGAGAATCTTTAAAAGTCTTTAGATAATCTTATATAATTTTGAAGGACCACTCGATGACCTTGAATTATGTGGGATGACCTTGACAGCTAATAGATTACTTCATGATCACAAATAATTTTGAATAACCGTTTGATGCCCTTGAATTAGGGTGTGATTATATATACTGTTGAATGACTACTAGATTATCTAATAGGTCGAAAATATGTGATATTATTGTAGCATAAATTTGACCTGTTTTATCAAAAATATCAATTGAACATAAAAGAATAAAATTCTTGATTTATAATATCTGTTCTTCTTAAGAGGAGGTAAATTTTGATTGCAGCAAAAATACGCGACATAACCACTGCGAATTATTTATTTTAATCTAATGACGAAAAATATGATCCCAATGAAAAATATTGATAAGTGCAGCGTATTCTTGACCTACCTCAATAAAATAATTATTGCGTAAACACCAATGTATGTTAGACCTCTTCTAAGATAATGATGTCTTGACCTACTTTGGAAAATTAGATGGAGCAAGATTAAACACTGCTATAAACATTATTACATGAATTAATGACATTTTTATCAATTTAAAAGCTGAACTTTACTTATTATTCTATAAAACCTCTTTTTAAGCTATCAACAATCTTTGTATTCTTTAATGTTTCAAATCGTGTTTAACTGTATTATGCTTAATAAAAAAAGATGCCTGTATAGTAGCTATATGTATCTTAATTAGACTAGTTATTATTTAAATTAAATTAGCTTAAAAAAATTATTATTTAATTTAGTTTTTAACCAGAACAGCATTTCATTTAGAGCTTGAGATATATAACTCAATTTTCGTCATTGATTTCTATTGCATCCTCGTTATATGACTATACATAATAAGCAATTATACATTGTAGTTAATTCATGTGACTTTTATAATTATAAATATCTGCTCGCTGTACACTAATTGCATCTAAACAGGTCCAGAGCTCTAATTAAAATACGTTTCTGTCCGGCGCATTAGGCACTGTTGTGCCCCGCTTAAATTCGCTTGATTGAAAATTAAGCGAATCCGACAATAATTACAAAGTATTCCGGCTAATTATTTATAACTCGATGGACAATTAATCAGCGGATTATAGCGTTCGCATTTTAATTAGAACTTGACTTTTAATAAACTAAATGTTAACGATATTTATTTCGTAATTTATTTTCATATTATCAATTGTTGATGGATAATAATTATAATCATAATCAAATCAATACATTAATTAGTTGTTATTATATAAAAGAGGAAAATTAAATTATTTTATGTTTGTTTAATTATTGATTAATTAATTATTTTAAAATTTTAATACATTATTATCTATTGGAAAATTTAATTTTAGATCACGTGGTCGATAGCCACTATATTAACAATATTTTGATTAACAATTTATAACTACATTAATGTCAATAGCATAACTATATATGTTGATAAATGTTTATGTAATTAATCTATCAAATAGTTATTAATCTGTAAATATCCCAACTATACTGGATTGATGAGGCTTTTACCTGATAAAATTCTATTATACAGGTGATAAATAAAAATCTTCGGTTTTGAGAATACACTGCGACAATTATTTCGCCACACAGTGGCATCATCAGGCTGAAGATTATTGATTTATTTACTATATACTACAGAATCAATTTCTTAAATGGTTAAAATAGTTAATGTTTGTTGCGCTATAGAATTTATTTTAAATAACTATACCAATACTCATACACCTATCTAACGTAATAAAATTCCATGATGAAAATCCATCTATTAATATCGACGTGAAGGAATATTCGAGGGTAGCGCGTTCTCCTCCTCCTCGTCTACCCTCCGTCTCATCGCTTTCTGGTGGTAAACATTAACGTCAGATGCTATCGACGCTCACTAATGTGATCGATTCCGCGATTTCGCGTGCCTTGCCCTCGTAAACTTCGCTTTATGTCTACGAATTTTCGCAGATAGGAAAAACGCCGTAAGCGGGACGCCAGCCGTGGAGAGGAAACGTATTTCAGCGCCCTCATAGAATTACAGATATCTCCATTTTATAAGCCGCCATCCAGTTTTATTTCTATTAATTTCCTCATAAATATGTATTAACCATTTTTCCGATGGCCGAATATTGAATTAATTGAGAACACCGAACGGCGCCGTCGGTTTTATAACCCGTACCTTGCATTTTTTAATGTTGCAATAGATCAATAACAAAACTTGTTAGTTTTTTCTATTATTAATCTGGTTAATTCAATTTTGGTATAATTAATTAAGTTTTGTTTATGATAGAATCAAAACTGTTCAAAATTGGTGTTTTTCAGCAAATTCTCTTCTATAATTTGCGTTTTTTTTGTTCGAAGTTACTTTTAGTTTTCTTCTTTCTTCCTTTCCCAACAATATTTTCTTAGTTGTCCTTAACTTCTTAATAATTTTCGAAAGTTCTCTTGTAGGTTTTTTGAATTTAACAAATATAATTTTCAATTATTTAAGAATTGTCAAAATTAAAGACTATTCTTCAAAGATAAAAAAAAAAATTCTCTTTCATATTTTTCAGACTTTTTGAAACTTCCAGTACTTTACCTTCATTTTTTTAAGGTTTTTCCTTAGAATTATATCTGATTCTTCTACAATTATCAAGTATTTTTTCGCACTAGCTTTCTTTTCAATATTGATAATATTCAGCAGTTTTTGTTTAAGAACTTTAGAATTATCCATCAACATTCCTTCTTGATGTCTAGAATTTTTCAATAATTTCTATTTCAATTTGAAAAAGTTTTCTTGTGAATTTTCCAGAATATTTGTTTTAATTGAACAAATACTTTATACAATACAAGTATTTTTTATATTTTCTTTCTCCTATCTTCCTTTTAATTTTTTTTCAATTGTTTTAGAATTTTTTGCCAAATTGGTCACAAGATTTCTACAAGCATTATATCTTTTTTTCACCATTTCCTTTATTATTTCATTGCAAGTTTTCACTGATTTTCTAAAAATTGAATAATTTTAATTATAACTCATTCGACGCTTCGAAAATTTCCTAGTATTTTTTGTTCCGTTATTTTATTCCAAAATTTTAGAATTTCTATTTAAAATTTGATGTTTTTCTTACGAGTCTTATAACAAAATGTAGTATATTTAAGCGTTTTTTTTGGTTTTATTTATTAAATTTAAAATTTCTCTTCAAAATTGAAGACCTTTCAAAAATATCTGCTAATTTTATCTTCAAGTTTTTTGCAACATTTCTTCTTTTTATATTTTTAGATGTAATAAGTTTAGTTTTCTTTTTGTATCTTCTCTGTATTATTTTGTAACGGCTGCCTATCATTGTTGTAAATTATCAGTTTGTTAACTTTGTTTATTTTTTTTTATATATACAATGTAATGTTTAAGTTATCATGTAATTGGCATCTACGCTGTTGGGTTATAATTAAATAAATAAATAAATAAATAACAAATTGTCTTCTGAATTTCTAATTTGTAAAAGTAAAAATAGTGCATAATTTAATGAATATCTCTAAAAGTTTCGATTAGTTTAGGAAAGAGATGAATATGTTCAAAAATGTAAAAAAAATACTGTGTCAAGATTATATTTGACATGTGGATAGAATGTAATAGTGATGGCAATTGATTTTGTATATTTTCTGGATAATCGCATTAAAAATTATCTTCTGGATTTCTAGAATATACCAATATGAAACCAAACAAGTGTTTAATTTAAAAGTCAGATAATATTATACTATCGTTTCATTAAGAGTGCAGTGAATAAAGTATTTAACGTTAAATAAATTCAATGATTTTGATTTAGAATTAAGTTTTAGAATTACATTTTTTAATTATTAGCAATATAACAATTTTCTAGCAAGACCCATAATTTTGTGAAAGGCTTGTAGAAAATATCAGCAATATTTTTTTAGATATCTAGAATTTCTCTTTTAATTTACAGAAGTTTAATTGAAGATATTTAGAATTTTACTAAAACTTCTCTTTAATACTGCAAGAATTCCTTTATTTACAGATCTCTTCTTTAAAAATTTCAATCAATTCTAACATCTTATCTTGTATGTTACTACATATTTCGTAACTACTTCCCAATTAGTGTTTTTTTTTCTTTCTAAAACATTTTTTTCAAAATTTCTAAAATTGTCCAGCATATTATTTTCAATTTTTTAGAGAATATTTTTTGCCTTGCTTTCTTTTATGACGAATTCTCTTCTAAATATCAAAAATATTCAAGATATTTTCTTTAGAATTATCTTCGAAATTTCTATAATGTTTGCTAGATTTTTGCGCTATTTTATGACTTGCAATATTGAAATTTTGTTAGAGGATTGAGCGATTATCTTTTCGAAATTGTAAAATTTTTCCAGAAGTTTTCTTCTAAATTGCGGTAGGAATCTTGTAAGTTATTAAAATTTTCCAAAATTGCATTAAAATTTTGTTAATCTTTTGTTTCAAAACTTTTATATTTTCTAAAAATTCTGGTTTTCTTAAGTTTTTGTGTCTTAAATTGTACAATAAATAATTTTTTAAATTAGTTTTCTTTATTATAGGAATATTTCTTATTATTACAATTTGTAAGAAATTCCTCTTTAAAATTTCAGAAATTCGAATATTTTGTAAGTAATATTCGGATTTCTAGAAGTTTCCACTAATTTTTATTTTTATTTTATCAAACTTTTTCATCTTTTGGCATCTTTTTCTTTCATGTTTTGACAACGTTCGATTTATTTCTTTTAGAGAATTCTAGAGTTTTTTTTTAAGTTTAATTTTATTTCCTAAAACCTTTCTCTAGTTTGAATTACGAGAATTGTCAATACATTTTTTATTACCTTATCTTCTAGAATGTGAAATTTTCTCAAATTTTCTTTTTCGACATTTTCTACAACTTATCTCGGGCTAGATGCTCCCAATTTTTGAGAATCGCGTATAATTGACAGTATTTTTGTTTCAATTTTAAACAATTTTCGACTTATTTCTTTTAAAGGTTTCTAGAGATTCCTTCATTATAGATTTTTTTTCATTGCATTTTCTAAAACATTTTTTTTAATTTGAAGAAATACCAATCTCAAGGCGAGAGCGGAGAGATGAAGCAGTGTGTTTTTTTTATGTGTGTTCATTAAGAATTTTATGTTTTAGTACCTTCTAGAATGCGAACGTTTTCTTTAAGATTATTATATTGTTTTAACTATTTTTCTTCTCGAACTTCTTTTAGAACTAGAAGGTTCTACGATTTTTCTTGAACAGAATTCTAATTTTTTTCAAAAACTTCAATTTTGCAGTATTTTTTGACAAATTTCTTAAGAATCTCTTTTAAATTGAAGAATTTTTTAAGGTTTATTTATTTTCAGAGAAATCTAGAGATTTTTTAAGAGTTTTATTTTATTTCCTAAAACCTTTCTCTCTTTTGAATTACAAGAAATTTTCAATACATTTTTTATTACCTTATCTTTTAGAACGCAAAATTTTCTCACAGATTTCTATCTTTTTGAAAAAAAAAAAATCTCGGACTAAAAACTCCCAATTTTGAAAATCTCGACAGTTTTTTATATATTTTTTTTTTCATTCAATTTTCGACTTATTTTTTTTTAAGAATTCTAAAGATTTCTTCATTTAGATTTTTTCATTGCATTTTCTAAAAGATTTCTGTAATTTGGAGAAATTTTTAAGAATTTTATATTATATTACCGTCTAGAACGCGAACATTTTTAGAATGTTCTAAATATGTTTCTTCTCGATGTATAGAATTTTTTTCTGAAGTTTTACGTTTTCTTGAACATATTTCTAAGTTTATTCAAAATTCCATTTTCCAGTATTTTTTTGCTTTTATATAATTGTTTTGTACCAGCTCCCATTTTTTTGACAATTTTCTTGAGAATCTCCTTTAAATTGATAGAATCGTTTTTGAATTACGAGAAAATTTCAATAATCTTTAATTACCCTATCTTCTAGAATGCGGAAATTTTCCAGAGATTTTTAGATTTTTTCAAAATTCTTTTGTCCGGATTTCTTGAATTATCCAGCATTTTCTTAGAAACCCCCAATTTTTGTGAATCTCGTGTATATAATAGTTTTTTTTAAGTATTTCTTTCTTCCAATTTTCGACAATTTTCGATTGATTTCCTTTAGAGAAATTCTGGAGATTTCTTGATTTAAATTTTGTTTAATTTTTACAAATACAAACATCTTTATTGCATACAGTTTTACACAGCAAAGCAACATTATAATAAAACAATTAAAAAAAATGAAAATTTCTGGTAAATGGCTATCGACCTGAGGACTTTCAGCCTTTTATTTTTATTTTCCTGTACAGTTTTATTTTACCTTCAAGAAACTTTTTTTGTGAGATTGCTTGGCAACTTTTACAAATGCAATTTTATTTCTATATTTTTAGCATCTTTTTCTTTCAATTTTCGAAATTTTTCTATTTAGTTTTTTATTGAAAATTCAAGGGATTTATTTCATAATTCTAGTTTTATTCTATTTTTTGAACATTTGCAGTTTTAAAATAATGTGAAAAATTTGGTTTGGTAAAGCAAAAAGGGTTAAAAAAAATTTTTTAAATACTTAGGAAATTGCTGAAAATTTATTTCTACAAATCTATAAAACGCATTACTGAAAATTACTAATTAGAAAAAAAGTTATGCTTAATAGGCTTAATAAGGCCTCGTCCTAACAAATGTTACAAAATTCCAAATTTTAAAATCTCCAAAATCAGAAAGAAATTTCTAGATAGTTCTAAAATCTAGTTAGAAAGTGAAAAAAATAATGAAAAATAAAAGAAATTCCTTTAAAATTGGGATATGATAGAGCAAAAAAGGTTACAAAATTCTTGACAAAACTAAAACAAAGTTGCTACGAATTCGTTTTTAATAATCTAAACGAGACATTGCCGAGAATTTCTAATAAACAAAAAAATGTGCTTAACTTAAAAAAGATTATTATTCTTTCAAATTTCATAATTCAAAAAATTGCAACAAACAAGAAAATAAGAAAGAAAAAGGTTTGTTTAAAACTTCTTTATAAAAATCTGAAAGGCTCATTTCTGGCAAAAACTGATGATATATTATGGTAGTTCTCAGTTGATGTTTAAACCTTATTGTATTTTGGTTCAGGTTAGTCAAGCTATTCCAAGAAATTAAAAAGAGAATATTACACATATTGACAAAATCATGTAAACATACCATGTCATCATAATCATGATAATATGGAAGTAGATAGAGTTAGCAGGTTCTGGGAAAGCAAGTATTTCCAAAGAGGATAAACATGCGTAAAAAGAGGAAAGAAGAGCGGAAACCGCAACATCCGCTACAGGAAGTCCTTCCGGTAACCTTGGGAATACTTCATGTCCAAGAACCGGCTAATTCTATCTACTTATGGGCAGTTTGTGGTAGTTCAAAGTTCTTGGCAATTGTTTTTGAATGTTTTAGACTACTCAAATAAATCTAATTAAAATTATTTATCCTTCTAATTTGAGAATTTTAAAAATTGCAACAAACTGGATAAAAATATAAATTCGAAGATTGAATTTTTGGCAAGAAAAAATGAAAAACTTCCCGAAAAATTATCAATTAAGTTGCTGAAAACTCCTAAAAATCTGAAATGTTGCTCGTAATTTGTAAAATGTAAAAATAATGATTAATTTGATCAAAATCTTCAGGAAATGTTTCTCTTCAAATCTTTCTCTAAAAATTTCGATTAGTTTAGTTAAACGAATCTAAAAAATATGTATCTTTTTAATTTTAGAATCTTAAAAATTGCAACAAACTAGAAATAAAAATTAAAATTTGAAAATTAAATTTTTGATAAGATAAGGTGAAAAATTCCCAAAAAAATACCAAATAAGTTGCTGAAAACTCAAAAAAAATTGAAAGAGATGTTGGTGGTAATTTGTAAAAGTAAAAATAGTGCTTAATTTAATCAAAACCTTCAGGAAATGTTTCTCTTTAAATCTTCATTGCAACAAACTAGAAAAAGAAATTTAACATTTGAAAATTGAATTTTTGCAAAAAAAAAAGGTGAAAAACTTCACAAAAATACCAAATAAGTTGCTGAAAACTTCTAAAAAATATGAAAAAGATGTTACTGGCAATTTGTAAAAGTAAGACTAGTTCTTAATTTAATGAAAATCTTCAAGAAATTTTAAAGAGTAAAAATAGAGCTTAATTAAATCAAAATTTTCAAAAAAGAAATTTCTCTAAATCTTTCTCTAAAAGTTTCGATCAGTTTAGTTAAATAAATCTAATAAAAATATTTGTTTTTCTAATTTTAAAATCTTAAAAATTACAACAAACTAGAAAAATGTTGGAAATTTTAAAATTAAATTTGACGAGAAAAGGTAAAAAATTTCAAAAAAAAGCAAACGAGTTGCTGAAAATTTCTAAAAATCTGAAAGAGTTGTTGCTGGCAGTTTGTAAAAGTAAAACTAGTGCTTAATTTAATAAAAATTTTCAAGAAATATTTCCCTTCAAATCTTTCTCTAAAAATGTTGATTAGTTTAGTTAAATAAATATAAAAAGTTATTTGTCTTTCTAATTTTAACATCTTAAAAATTAAAAGAAACTAGAAAAAAAAATTGGATAATTTTAACATGAAAAGGTGAAAAACTTCTCAAAAAAAAATACCAAATAAGTTGCTCAAAACTCCTAATAATTTGAAAGAGGTATTCCTGGTAATTTGTAAAAGTAAATATAGTGCGTAATTTAATCTTGAAATTTTTCGCTACAAATCTTTCTCTAAAAATTTCGATTAGTTTAGGCGAGAGGTAAATATGCTCAAAATTTTAGAAAACATTCTTAGACTTTCTTTCTGTGTCACGATTATATTTGACATGTTGACAGAATGTGAAGGTTGTAAGATGATGGTAATTTATTTTGTAGTTTGATTTTTGTTAGTAACGTGAAGATAAACTTTAATAATTAAAAAAAAATCACAAAAACAATACTTCCCCTGTATATTCTATATAGAGAAAGTAGAAATGAGTATCAAAACATTGATAACGGTCACTTTGTGTCCGAAATATATATCTGTGAATTTAAATAAAATTGTGAAGAAAGGTTTTTAGTGCTTTTTTTGAATAATTGATTTTGTGTTTTTTTTTCTGGATAATCGCATACACCTCAGTATAGATGGATATGTGAAATTTATAAGTTGATGGCAATTGTTGTTAATATTTTAGCCTACTTAATTAATTGGATTTAAGATACACAAATTATTTTCAGAATCAAAAAGAGATATTCGCAATTTTTGAGAGAATAATTATTATAGATGGTCGATGGAGACACTGTTGTAATTTTAAATTGATGGAAATTGTTTTTGTATTTTTTTTTATCAAGCTAATAAATTAATTGGATTTTTTTAGAAATTGGGTTCCTATTTTCTGCAAATAATTTCAAAATTCAAAAAGATATTTTTGCAAATTTATAACAGAATCATAATCATAGATGGTATATTCATAGATTTTAGTAGTTTTTAAATGATAGTAATTATTTTTGTATTTTTTACGGAGTAGCCAAATATATTACAGAATTTGGTTTCCTATTTTCTGCTAAATATTTTAAGACTTGTCATCATAGAAAGTTTATATATAGATTGTGGTAGTTTTAAGTTAATAAGAGTTGATTATGTATTTTTTTTCAGCCTAATCAATTAATTATTTTTTTTTAGAAATTTTCTTCCAATTTACAACAAATTATTTCAAAAAATCATAAAGAAATTTTTATGGAAACATAATCATAGTTGATCCTTGGATATATTCTAATAATTTTTAATTAATATGCAATTGATTTTTGTATGTTTAAGGCTAAACATTTAATTAAAATATTTTCGGAATTTTCTAAATATTTTCTAAAACTAATTTCAAAAATCACAAAGAGATTTTTGCATATTTTTATAGAATGATGATCACTGATCTTTTTGAGGTAACATTTGGTGCTTTTAATTTGAAGGTAATTGTACTTTTTACAGGCGAGTCCAATATTTTATTTTGCTAGAAATTGGCTTTCATTTTCTGCAAAATATTTAATAAGTCAGAAAAGAAATTATATATTTTTTTACACAATATTATTCATAGATTATGATAGTTTTGAGTTGATGAGAATTGCTTTTATATTTTATCCAGGCTAGATGATTTACTTAATTTTTTCAAATTGGTTTCTTATTAACTACAAATTATTTCTGAAATCAAAAAGAAAAATCTGTATTACCTAATAGGATAATAATCATAGATAGTCTTTTAACATATTGTTGTAGCTTTAAGTTTTTGAAAATTGTCGTTTATATATGAAGTTATTAAGTTGAATTTTTCAGAAATTAGCTTTCTCTTTTCTACAACTAATTTCAAAAATAGATAACTTAATTTTCCATATACAAATAGAATTATGAAAATATATAGTTTATTAATAAAACACGATTTTATTTCCTGTCTCCACTAATTGTTTTATTAGTGATTATTACTTCACATAAGTCAAAACAAATAGTGAATAGATAATTGATAACAATTGATTTTGTATTCTTTTCTCCAGGCCTGTGCATTAATTTAATATATATTTAGAAATTGGGTTCCTATTTTTTACAAATCATTTCAATAATCAAAAAGAAACTTTCAGATGCTTTTTTTTAATCGTAATGATATACAGTGTATTGATAAATTGCGGTAGTTTAAGTTAAAGGCAATTGTTCCGTCTTTTTTTAAGCTAGTGAATTAATTGATTTTTTTCATCAGAAACTATAGAAGGCAGTTTCAGTTTCTACGAATTATTTTAGAAATCAATATGGCAGTATTTTGCACATTTTACAATATCAGCATCCCAGTTTTGAATAGAAGGCAATTGTTTTGTTTTTGTATGTTAGTGCTAATAATATCAATTTGAAATTCAATAACTCGTAATCGATGACTTTAATATTTTAAAACCGGTTCGTTGATAAAGAAACAAAAATATAATTTTAGAATTATCAGATTAAAATATTTTTAGAAAATTTCATTCAAATAAACAAACTTAAAGAAAAGGAACGAACGGCGCCGGCACATCAAGGGAACCTAATTAAAATAATAATTACCATAAAAGTCCTGCCGCCCTAATTCACGGAAAGAATCGGGAAAGTGTCACAGTTAGGAGAATATCCATTCCACTTTTAATCTTTTCATTTCATTTCCGGTCCTCGTCCGTCCGGCGGGTTGGTTGGGCGCGCGTCGTTTGGCCCCAGGCCAAACCGGCTTCTGTATCAGTGCCTAAAAAGTACTCCGGCTAATATTATAGAACATTAATTTTTAGTTTTATCTCCGGGCATAAACCCGAATCCGGACGGGCATCGGCGCTTCTGCGGTGCCCTTTTATTAATTTAGGCCATTATTTAGGCTTCGGGCGATAATATTTTTAGTGGGCGGCCGTGGCGACGTCGTTCCCCCCCCCCCACGCGTCCATTTCGCCGCGACGAGGGAGGCAATTAGGGATTAAAGGGAATAAATACGAGGTCGGTTTCGAGTTATCAATGGGTTCAAGTGGTGCGTTCGTAATTTGGGTTTGGTGATGTTTAAAAGTCACATTAAGGATAAATTCAAAGATATTATCGCTGAGTTTTTATATGTATATTTAGGGTACTTATAATTTTAATAATAATCATCATCGTTAATATATGATAATTCGTTTTTATGTCAAAATAATGATATAAAACCTTTAATGCAATTGACGAATCTCTGAAAATCTTAGTAAGTGTTATTCAAACTTGACATACAGAATTTTAATATTATATTAATTTAAATAGAAATTGGAAGAAATACCTTTAAATACCTTTAAGGTGACATTAAGGGTTGTTTATAGAAAGGCACTTGGTTGGTTTCACAATTTTTTTTAATATTACCACGTGATAAACGAGAACCAAATTCAACAAATACTTTAAGGTGACATCTATTATCTAAAGCGTTGCACTACGTTTTGAATATCTAGCTATTGTAATGGAGAACAATACACAATTTTAACAAGAATAATGTAATTTTATTTGAAACTCCTTTATTTTAATACTATTTTAATCAAGTGTTTAATCGTTAAACTATTATATAAATCCGTTAATGTTATTGCGAAGCTATAAAAACCTATTAATCCATCCGGACTCCAATCCGGCGAAAATAAATTACGACATCGGAGCTAATTCCCATTACAAACTTTGCGCGTCCCGTCGAAGTGCCACATAAAAAAATACAAAACTAATATAAAAAAAAGAGAGGACGCTCGAAAATTATCGTGTAGATCACTTGCCCCTAAAACTCGGAGCAATAATAAAAATAATTCGACCGATCCAATAAAACACTTTGCCTGACATCCTATAAATAAGTTTCGCTGCTGGAATAATTCCTCGTGAAAAGTTTAAGAATATCGTCGAGGATATTAAGATGTGGAAATTACGGATGCGCACAGTAGTGGAAGGGGGGGAGGAAGGGAGGCGGAAACTTTGACGAAAGTTGCTTAATTTAATTATGGAATTCTTTCAGGGTGGGGTGGGATGTTCGCCGCGATAATGTTTCCATTTGAAGATGTGAATATTTCGTCGGTATCGATTATATGTTATGTAAAAATATTTATTTTTGACGGCAAGTGTAAATTATTTAATAACATTACATTATCCTGAAAGCAAAGTTAGGTGTAAAAATTATACTTTGCTCTTAAGTAGAAATTGAGAATAATAATATAAAACTAAACAAAGTTAACTCGTAATCTTAGTATCTATCTATCATACCATCACACTTTATCATATGAAAAAATTTAAATAGTTTTCCTCATTTCTAACTATATTTTTAATATTTTTTAAAGTTTGTTTCCAAATTTTTACTTTTATATCAATATTTTTAAATGTAAAATTAAATAATTTTGAAGGAAAATTATCTTCAGATGTATTTTTATATCTCTATAGTCTCTTCCTACATAACATCTACACTTAATCCACTTAATCAATTTATCTCTAATAGATATTTTTAGGCTAAAGTAATCAGAAATCCTCAGAAAAATAAAGTGTCAAAAATTTTGGATCTCATCAACGAAGCGTCGTTGAAGACAGCGAAACGGAGCTTTACTTTTGAGTTTCCTTGCCTTCAACTGTGCTAGGCCAAACCAATTCGATATTGATTGCGTGATTTTTTGTTGTTTATCCACCCAAAGAGGGAATTACTGCAGCGCTCAAACAATAGATTGCATCTTTATGGTAATAAAGTATGATAAATAAGAATGTTGACGTACTTACGCCCTCCAATTCTCTTTGGTATGCATTCCTCTCCACCTGGCTATCAAAAGATACACACCTCATTCTATGTCTTCTATTCTCTCACGTCTCTCCCCTCCTACATAACCTTACTTATCCGGCAGAAAACTAAGAATCAACAAACACATCAGTCAAACAAAAAGTCAACACCATAGACAGTGTTCACCCTCACTCATTCACTATTTTTTTGGAAATACTTCAGTCACCTGATTCAGATTCACACCTCGTAGACAGTGTTCACCCTCACTTCACTACTTTTTGGAAATCCTTCAGTAACCTCCCTTCCTTCCCACTTCCATACCTGGCACCCTCATTGCTAACCCTACAATATCTCTGAGTGCTTTAGCTTTCACCTAACTAAAATGAACTCCTCATTCCTCGTGGGCAACCCTTCTATTGGCAGCCAGGATAACTACCGCTTCAATCTAATCCAACTTCTTCCCCTGACAAAATTATCTCTACCTACTTCTGACAATGACGACATCACATCCGTAGCATCGTAGCCTTACTGTATTCTAAAGCAACTTTGAGCCAAACTAATCTCAGACCTTACCCTAATCTTCAGCTCTTGTATCGGTGCTGGATACTTCCCCCACCATGCAGGTCTGCTACGATCATAATGATCACCCTAAAAGAGCAAAGACTTCTGCAACACCAATTCTTACTGTCCCATTCCCCTGCTCAACACTATAAGCAAACTCCTGGAACGAATAATCCTACCCCTACTCCTCAACTCTTCCGAACGTCATATCTCCAACTACTAAAATTGCTTCCGGCATGGTCGCTCTCCCTATGACGCAATATTTAACCTCACCTTCTCTTCAACAAATTGTTCTACACAAAGGACATCTAACCAGATCAATATTTTGATATTTATTGCCTATTGCTAATAAACTATAGGAGTCACATGAAATTTATATAACAATTATTTTCAAAAAACCCAAAATTAAGCAAATTATTAGGAATAGCCTTTTTGTGAGAAAAATGTAAGAAAACTACTGTGATTTTACAACTTTTAATTAAAACACTCGCTTATGATCTACCTATTGGAGGGTGGGTTAGAGGTCACCCGCCTCTAAACTTTAAATACTAAATGTTGATGATTTTGCCTGCATAGCCCAAATTAAAATTTAAATATAAATGAATTTCTATAGTTAATCACATTTTATTTATTTATTTGATTTAATGCCTTTCCACAAATCATGTATATATTTTGAATTAGTTTACAATATATAATTTTTCTAAGGGGTTTGAGAATTTTCTAATTAATTATTTATAATTCCTAAAAATTTTCAAAAATGTTCTACAATATTTTTAGATATTGTTTATATTAAGTTGCAAATTTTTCCAGTAATATTTCGATAATTTTCGAATTTTTTAAATTTTTTTTATGTCCAAAAATTTTCTAATAATTTGTTTTTATATTCCTAGAATTACAAAGAATCCTTCTAACACAATTTGCAGATTTTTCTATCAGCAATTTATTTCCCAAATATTCAAAATTATTAAGCAAATTTTTCTTTAAAGATTTCTAGAATTGCGATTTTTTTAGATTTAGATTTATAGATTCACAGACTCTAAGGTATGTAAATATGTCTGTGGACTTTTCCAGCAACATTCTTTCAGTCTCTACAAGCGTTCTTTACAAATATCTGAAATTGTCCAGCAGAATGTTTCAATCAGATTTCCAAACTTATAAACTATTTTGGTAATTTATTTTTTAGGTTTTTAAAGTTTTCCACATTTATAGAATTTTACAGCTTCTTTTATTCCAGTTTTCAGGAATTTATTTGCAAAGTTTCTAAACAATATTTAAAAGTACTTATTGCAAAATTTATTTTTCAAAAATTTGCTTCTCGACTTTTCTGACAATTTCTTCTCCGGACTTCCAAAAACTTGCTAGAATATCTCTTCCAAGGAATATCTCTTCCAAATTTTTAGAATGTTCTTTAGGTATTTCAAATTGTCCAGCAATTTCTTTTCAGATTCCCAAAAATTTCTAATTTTTTTTTCTTCTAAATTTTCAGAATTTAAATTTAGATTTTTAGAACTTTCCACACACTTCTTTAATTTGTATCATTATAAAATCCAAATTTGTAAAATTTTCTTGAAAATTTCAGAATTTTCTCTTTAATATTCTAAACTTATAAGATTTTATTTTTCTAATTCCCAAAAAAACAAAAAAATTAAATTTGTAACAGAAATTGGAGATTGTAAGAGAAATTACTGGACAATTTTAGATATCTGAAATGTTTTCAACTTTTACCATACATTTCACATGTCTAAAATTATCCAGTAATTTCTCTTACAATCTCCAATTTCTGTTACAAATTTAATTTTTTGTTTAGAGGAGTTCCAAAATTTTTTTATTAATTATTTTTAATTCAAAAATGCTTTCCAATATTTGTTGAATTTGTTTCGAGGTAATTGTAAATTTTTCATCAATTCATTTTCCATATTTCAAAAATGTTCGAATTCTAGAATTTTCTTTTTTATGCCTCCAGAAATTTCCTTTCCAAATTTCTAGAATTTTCTTCGAAAATATTTTAATATAATTTTATTTAGATTACTAAAATTGCCAAAAAATTTTCTACCACATTTCCAAATTTGTTTCCGAAGATTTTCCAGCAATTTATTTTCAAAATTTTAAGAATTTTCTAGTCACCAAATTTCTAAAAGTTTCTATGCGTTCAGAATTTTCTAACAATTTTTTTCATAGATTCCCGTAATTACAAGATTATTTTTATACTTAGATTTATATATTTATAGACTCTAAAATTTCCGTCTTTCTAAATTTGTCAGATTTTAATAATATTCCAGCAACATTTCTTCCAGTCTCAGAAAGTTCTACTTTGTGAATTTCTTAAAGAAAATTTATAGCAGTGTCTTTTTAGATTCCTAGAACCTTTAATTTTGTTTTATCAAATTTACTTTAGGTCTATAAAACAAATGTCCATTTCATATTGAAATTCTGAAGTTACACTTACTAGGATGTGTGTTATATAAAATTATATTTGTTATGACGAGTGTAAATATTTATTTGTATGTATATAAGCACAGTAAACTGTTTCGGCAATTTATTTCTCTGGTTTCTAAAATTCTAGGATTTTACAACTACACGAAAATATTTCGTAAAATCTACAACAAATGAGTCTTATTAAGACTACAAGAACAAACCACTTTTGAAACAACTACTTCTTTAGCTAATACTTCGACAGACATTGAATAATACAAAAGTAATTTGCGTGTTACAAAATAGCAAGGCTATCAAAGCAACACTAGTTTGAACGTATTTCTAGTCTTAATAAGACTCATTTGTTGTAGATTTTACGAAATATTTTCGTGTTTTTTCTAATTATTAGTTAATTTTCTACAACGTAAAGGACTTATATATTTTATTTTACAACTACTTTTATTCCATTCTTCAGGAATTTTCTTGCAAATTAAAATATTTCTTCTATTATTCCTAAATTTTCCAGCAATTTCTCTTTAGAATCATTTCATAAAGATTTCCAACATTTTCCTTTTTAAGATTTATCCAGAAATTATTAGGAATATTTTTGAACTTTTTTTCGTTTTAGTTTTAAATTATTTTAATAATTTCTTTTACAGATCGAAAAACTTGTTAAAAATCTAGGAATATTTCTTAGGATTTTCTTCAAGTATTTCAGATTGTTCAGCAATTTGTCTTCAGATTCTTAGAAATTTCCAAATTTTTTACTTCTACGCTTTCAGAACTTGCTTTATAAACTTTAATTTCTAGAACTTTCCTGTAACTTCTTTAATTTTTGATTTTTGTCACTATAAAATCCGAATCTCTAGATTTTTTTTTAAGTTTGAGAGTTTTCCTTTAAAAATTCAAAAACTTTGAAGTATTATTTTTAGATTTTCAAAATATACGTCAAAAGATGAAAACTTTTTCTGGAATTTTTTTTCTCTAATTTTCTAGTAAATCTTTTACACTCTCCATTTTCCGTTTCAAATTATGTTTAGTTCTAGGGTTTTCTAATTGAATATTTATAAATCCAAAAACTTTCCAAAAATTTTTGCTGAAAAATTTTACTTTGTCAATTTTCTTTTGTTCAAAATTTGTAGTTAAAGTTATTGCAAACCGCCAACTGATTGCCTCAGTAATTAAAGTAGGGTGTCTTCTATCCTACCCTTCAAACAGTAAAACATCAAAAATTATTTGAAAAATTTGTTTGAATAAATCTATTAAATTTTGTAATAAATAATAATGTTATATTTATTTAAGTTTTACCACTTTTAATTAAAACCCTCGCTTATGTGTTACTGATTGGAGGGTGCGTTAGGAGCTACCCATCTACCATTCATTAAAATATATTTTTAATAATTTTTTTTACTTAATAATTTTGACATTTTTGTTTGTTATTGTTAATAAACTATAGGAGTTAAGTGAAATTTATATAAGAAGTAATTGGAAAGAATTTAAACCTCACAGTTTTCAAAAAAAATATAGGGAAAGTGCTATGATGGCCACGTCACCATTTTATATTTTGATTTTGTGCCAAAACAGGGTTTATATCTATCTATTTATATGTATATAAACTTTTGTTTGGAATTCTAAAATACAACAGATAAAATCAAAATAAACGAAAGAACCATAACTGTTTCGAACAAAATAAAACAACTCTCTCGTAGTCTCTTTCTTCCCTCTTCTTTCCTCTTTTCCGTCCTAATCTAGTCAGAATCTTTACTCTGATCCTCTCTCATTCATTCTTTCACACTTCTACATCCACATTCATCTCTTGCTTCATCCACTCCTTCACGATCCCCTCTGACAGACCCACCCTGTCATGCATTCTTCTCCTTTACACTCACTATCTACCCATACCTCCCTTCCATACCTCTGTCACCAATCTCCATACCCTAAGTTTCGTTTATACACGGCTCGAAGTAATATGTATTCGGGCGTCGTTCTATCTACTTATAACATCTGCTTCAGGAAACATCGCCGCTCTCTCTCCACCCTTTAGTAGCTCCTGACACCCCATACCTAAGCCCCATACATCAAAATCGGTTTCAAGCATGCATCCCAAAGATCACATTCACGTTTTCACATTGCTATTCGTTCACCTTTACCATCTTTCCCTCACCATCTTCCACGTTTTTCTAAACCTTTCTTTGATAACTTACTCCCACATTCGCCCAGTCCCATATTTTTCTGTACATCCTCCTTCTCTCCTTATAAACTTCATCATTATCCCGCTCACCCCTCCCCTTCTCAGTTACTCTATCAATCTCTCACTTGGTACAGAATCATACGCCGTTCTTAAATCTACAAATACCCCATATACGCTCTTTTTTTCCATCATATGCTCTACAATCTAAGCCAGGGTAAAGATCTGTTCTCTCATTCCTCACCCCTTGCTAAAGCCTTTTTGCAGATCTGGCACCAGATTTCTCTCTTCTACCTCCTCCTCTAGCCTGTTTAATATCTTATGTTCATTATTGTTACTCCTCTGTAGATTTCGAATCTAACTCTGTATCCTCCTCGTCCCCTCTTCATATGCTATTTAAAATATCTCTGAAAATTTTCTTCCCTTCACTTCCTATTTCTTTCCACACCTCCGTTTATAATCCGTCAGGCTCCGGCGCTTTTCGTCTTTGCAGCTACTCGAACGCTCTCTCCATTTCCTCCTCTGAAAATTCTACCACCTCTCCTATTTCTCCCCTACTCCCCACTCATGCCACTCTCTTCCTTACACTTCTCAGTACACTTCTTTAGGTCGACCTCCACACATCTACTTCTTTCCCAGCTCTCTAATATTTTCCACATTTCTGCCTCTTCTTTACATGCTCTTAGCTCATACACCCTCTTTGCCACCTCTTTTTTTTTCTCCTCGCACACAAGGACCTTCTTTTCACTTCCCATAACCTTTCGCCACTGTAATCATTCCTCATCCTCCTCAAGTGCGCTTTTGCTCTTTTGCATTCAGCTTTCCCCTCACTTATTTCTGCCCCTTTATCTTTCTTCTCCTGCCACAACTTCCTATGGCTTCTTCCAACTTTTCCATTGAGCCCATTTCCCCCATTTATCTTCTTCAGTTTCTCCACTATTATTCTCAACTCCTTTTCCCCGCTCTTCAGCCTCTCCGTTTTATTTTTTTTACATAGTTTCGCTTTTATTTACACAGTTTTCCCAACTATGCAAAAAATTCTTTATGCCATTATCGAAGAATGTAGTCGGTTATGTCTTCAGCCAATTGCTCCCAAATGACTTTACATTTTGTACACTGTGTAAACGGCGTCCTCCCAATTCGTCTTTGAGTGGACCAAGTATGTAAAAGTCACACGGGAACAAATCGGGTCTGTAGGGCTATCGGGTGAAAGCAGTTGTGATTGGCCGAGCGTTGTCATGAAGGAGAATCAAACTTCCGATGGGCATGTCTCGTCTTCTTCTATCGATAAGCCAGTTTGGCTTCATTGAGGAGCTTGAATTAATATTCAGCCTTGACTCTCTCTATCCCATAAAATAGCTGCAAGAACTTTTGGCCGATAGTTGTCATGAAGGAGAATCAAACTTAAGATGGACATGTCTCGTATTTTTTATCTATAAGCCAGTTTGACTTGATCGAGGAGCTTGCATTAATATTTAGCCTTGACTGAATGCCTCGTATGATGCAAATTAATAAGCAGTATGCCTTCTCTATCCCAAGAAATAGTTGCAAGAACTTTTCCCGCAGCCAGACGGGTTTTGGTTTTTCGAGGTAGAGCTTCTCCACGTTGTTTCCACTCCATGCTTGCTTATTTATATTCCGTGGGGCCTCGTCGTAAGTGATAATGTGATTTTAAAAATCACCTCCCTCCGTTTAGTATCATACCAAAAGCCTTCTACAGATAGCAAGGCGGTTCGCTTTGTGCCGATAATTTTAGGTAACCCAATGACTGATTAAGCAGTTCCCTACGATATTCCTACCTCTGCAGTAATTTTGTATACCACAATTTGGCAGTCAGTTTCAATCAGCTCACGGATACTGACTGACTGACGTTTTCTATCGTTTTCTACCGTTTTTGAAAGTTTTTGAAAGCTTATTATAAGCGAACAGTGCAGCTAGTTAAGAGTACGCTTTCCTGCATTGGTGAACCCAATCGGCTTCAACAAACACATTCAGTGGTAACGTGCATAACAATTCACTTAGCGACCGAATAATTCCGGTTTATATTTGATCCACCCTCGTAGAACTAAATATTGATGGGTTCATTGAAAAATATTTTTCGACCTTAAACTTGGCCTTTAGAATGTCATCTTCTTCAGTATTGTATATATATTTTATAATAATTAAATATTCTATGATTAAGTTTAATGAAGAATAGATTATTATAATTTATTTATACATAAACAACATATTAACTACAACTACAAAAAAATGAATAATATTTATAAATATTAGTGGCATGTGCCTTAAAATAATATGAAAATATAATCCAATACATTTGATTTAGTTGATAAGCATAAACATGTCTTTTTTTGTTATAAGTTACATTTTTCTTTACTCGACGGATTTTGTGCTAGTCCAGAAGTTGACTCTTATTAAACATTCTTTATCTTTCTCCAACGTTAATTTCCAATGCACATAGTGGTTAATATAACGTCTAACAATTCATTTACAACTGACTTGGCGTTTATAAAATAAGTTATAGCTTAAAAGCACTTGATAAGGATAATAATTTTTTTAAAGTTTTTTTTATATATTAAATTTAATTTAAATATACTTAAAAATTATTTACATCTAAAATATCTTAGAGTTTAATATCTTATAAATAATTTAAGTAATACAATTATTTGAATGTTATTATCAATTTTTACGGTATTTTCACTTTGTTAATTGTACACAATGCGTACAATTTCGTAACTAGTTTGTTTATGTGCGATAGCTCGTGCCATAATTAATGAGGATGTTTACGTGCCCAGAGTATTTATTGTAATAATATTTGATCATTAACAGATCCCTGCGATCATTAGTGGCGATCCATATATTACAGTTGATAATAATACTTTATTAATTATTGTATTAATTAATGCTAATGATGTAACAACAAGTGTAGCAAATATGGTTATTTGCATATACTACACCTATTTGCAGATTTCGTACAATCACAATTTGTTGTTACATTTACTTTTGAAGTAGAAAATTAAATTATTATTGTAATTTTCGTTGATAACTTCTACTGAATAAAAATGTTACAATATGAGTTTCCACTTTATAGTCTAAAACATATGCCGCACTGATATAAATAAGAATATTAAATCACGTATTAAATAATTCCAGACCTTCAAGTATTCAAATTCTCATTATTATACAAGTGTACAGTGTTGTACGTAAGCGTATTATTATTACTTCAAAATTCCACCGTGACGTGCATGTTCAGATGTTCAGTTACCTCTGTGCATTTCTTTAATATAAAATATCTGAAATAATAGTAACGGAATTGGAATTTCCACGTAGTCGGTCTAGAGCCATTCAAAACACACTACACATTACACGAATGATTAGTTTTACGTCGATTGCACAGGTGTAATGCTTACCTAAAATCCACTTTACATCTCAAGTTGTTTACGTTCGGCTATTTGTGCGCGCCGTTTAGTCCGAATTCGTTGCGTCGTTGTGCTGTATTCAATTTCCCCATCGTAAAATTTCTTCCTTGGAATTTATAAAGGTTCGGCGTTTGTGGGTCTTGAATAAGTATTTCTTGGATTTTATAAGGATTTTGTAAGTTATGTTAATGCTATTAAGTACACTGATAAACTGTTGCAGATTTTATACCAATAATAACATAATTCATGTAATCATCGTATATCACCTACAAATAGCTTAGTATTACATTCGATACTAATGTATCCTTTGAAACATTTGAAACATACATTCAGGACCTTGACATTACAAAAAAAAACTGATCCCTAGAACTAAATTCATAACTACAAAAACAGCATGTTACATCAATTAGAGAATTGTTATTTTTTCACTATGCTGAATAATATGCAGGTGTGTGAACGACCAGCCCATTTACTAAGATTAAACATTGCAATCATCTATATAATCATTTTATCAAAAAAAGTGATGTGGCCATCATAGCACTTTCCCTATATTTTTTTCGAAAACTATGAGGTATAAATTCTTTCCAATTACTTGTTATATAAATTTCATTTAACTCCTATAGTTTATTAGCAATAACAAACAAAAATGTCAAAATTATTAAGTAAAGAACTTTATTAAAAATATATTTTAATGTATGGTAGATGGGTAGCTACAAACGCACCCTCCAATCAGTAACACATAAGCGAGGGTTTTAATTAAAAGTGGTAAAACTTAAATAAATACAACATTATTATTTATTACAAAATTTAATAGATTTATTCAAACAAATTTTTCAAATAATTTTTGATGTTTTACTGTTTGAAGGGTAGGATAGAAACCACCCGCCCACCCTACTTTAATTACTGAGGCAATCAGTTGGCGGTTTGCAATAACTTTAACTACAAATATTGAACAAAAGAAAATTGACAAAGTAAAATTTTTCAGCGAAAAGTTTTGAAAAGTTTTAGGATTTATAAATATTCAATTAGAAAACCCTAGAACTAAACATAATTTGAAACGGAAATTAAAGAGTGTAAAGAATTTACTAGAAAATTCGAGACATCTGAAATTGCAAAAAAAGTTTTCATCTTTTAATAGATAAATAATAAATAAATAAATCTCTTTATTCCTATAAAAATACGTTACATACATACAGGTATTTATACTTAATATAGGACGTCAATAAATGTACAGAAATAATGTATCATATATACAGGTATATATTACGTAAACTCAAACTTTAAGTAGTCTTCTACACTGTAAGGTATATTTCGAAAATCTAAAAATAATACTTGAAAGTTTTTGAATTTTTAAAGAAAAACTCTGGAACTTAAAAAAAAATCTAGAGATTCGGATTTTATAATGATAAAAATTAAAGAAGTTACAAGAAAGGTCTAAAAAAGTTTATAAAGCAAGTTCTGAAAGCGTAGAAGTAAAAAATTTGGAAATTTCTAAGAATCTGAAGACAAATTGCTGGACAATCTGAAATACTTGAAGAAAATCCTAAGAAATTAAAAGACATATTCCTAGATTTCTAACAAGTTTTTCGATCTCTAAAAGAAATTGTTAAAATAATTTAAAACTAAAACTAAAAAAGTTCAAAAATATTCCTAGGAATTTCTGGAATTTCTTTTATTGTATAACGCATGATTTTAAATTGTTTTATTTTATAAGATTTTATTATAACTAAACATGTACCTTTTTAAAATTTGTGTCATTTTTATAATTTTTTAATTTTACTTTTACTTCTTTTGTAAATTTTTTATATTAAAATGTGTATTTATGTAAGATATTTTTATAATTAATGATGTATATTTTATTCAAATTTGTACGTGTAATTATGAATTATTTGACTTGTGTACAGATATATTATTTATTAACAAGAATAAATTGATTGATTTGATTTGATTTGGATAAATCTTAAAAAAGGAAAATATTAGAAATCTTTATAAAATGATTCTAAAGAGAAATTGCTGGAAAATTTAGGAAAGATGGAAGAAATGTTTTAATTTGCAAGGAAATTCCTGAAGAATGGAATAAAAGTAGTTGTAAAATCCTGGAATTTTAGAAACCAGAGAAATAAATTACCGAAACAGTTTACTGTGCTTATATACAAATAAATATTTACACTCGGCATAACAAATAGAGTTTTAAAGTATAACACACATCCTAGTAAGTGTAACTTCAGAATTTCAATATGAAATGGACATTTGTTTTATAAGCCTAAAGTAAATTTGAGAATGATGAAACAAAATGAAAGGTTCTAGGAATCTAAAAAGATACTGCTATAAATTTTCTTTAAGAAATTTAGAAAGTAGAACTTTCTGAGATTGGAAGAAATGTTGCTGGAATATTATTAAAATCTGACAAATTTAGAAAGACGGAAATTTTAGAGTCTATGAATATATAAATCTAAGTCTGAAAATAATCTATAAAAAAAATATTTGAAAATTCTGAACGCAAAATTCTAGAAATTTGGTGACTAGAAAATTCTTAAAATTTTGAAAATAAATTGCTGGAAAACCTTCGAAAACAAAATTGTAAATGGGGTAGAAATTTTTTTTGTAATTCTAGTAATCTAAATAAAATTATATTAAAATATTTTGGCACCTCGAAGAAAATTTTAGAAATTTGGAAGGGAAATTTCTGGAGGCATAAGAAAGCATATTCTAGAATTCGAACATTTTTGAAATATGGAAAATGAATTGATGAAAAATTTGCAATTACCTCTAAACAAATTCAACAAATATTTTAAAGCATTTTTGAATTAAAAATTATTAATAAAAAATTTTGGAACTCCTCTAAACAAAAAATTAAATTTGTAACAGAAATTGGAGATTGTAAGAGAAATTACTGGACAATTTTAAAAAAGGTTCAACTTTTACCATAAATTCTGGGAATAAGAAAAATAAAATCTTATAAGTTTAGAATATTAAAGAGACAATTCTGGAATTTTCAAGAAAATTTTACAGATTTTGATTTTATAATGATAAAAATTAAAGAAGTGTGTGGAAAGTTCTAAAAATCTAAATTAAGAAGAAAAAAATTAGAAATTTTTGGGAATCTGAAAAGAAATTGCTGGGCAATTTGAAATACTTAAAGAACATTCTAAAAATGTGGAAGAGATATTCCTCGGAAGAGATATTCTAGCAAGTTTTTGGAAGTCCAGAGAAGAAATTGTCAGAAAAGTTGAGAAGCAAATTTTTAAAAAATAAATTTTTCAATAAGAACTTTTAAATATTTTTTAGAAACAAATAAATTCCTGTAAACTGGAATAAAAGAAGCTGTAAAATTCTATAAATGTGGAAAACTTTAAAAACCTAGAAAATAAATTACCAAAATAGTTTAGAAGCCTAAAGCAAAGTTTGGAAATCTGATTGAAACATTCTGCTGGAAATTTTTCTTCGAGAATTTCAGATAATTGTAAAGAAAGCTTGTGGAAAGAAATTTTGCTGGAAAAGTCCACAGACATATTTACATACCTTAGAGTCTGTGAATCTATAAATCTAAATCTAAAAAAAAAATGGCAATTCTAGAAATCTATAAAGAAATAATTTGAAAATTCTGGAAATTTGCTTAATAAATTTTAATATTTGGGAAATAAATTGCTGAATGTTGTAGAAAAATTTTTGGTAATTCTAGTAATCTAAATAAAATTATATTAAAATATTTTGGCCCCTCGAAGAAAATAGGGAGGGAAATTTCTGGACGCATAAGAAAGACAATTCTAGAATTCGAACATTTTTGAAATATGGAAAATGAATTGATCAAAAATTTACAATTACCTCGAAACATATTCAAAAAATATTGGAAAGCATTTTTGAATTAAAAATAATCAATAAAAAAAATTTGCAACTCCTCTAAACAAAAAATGAAATTTGTAACAGAAATTGGAGATTATAAGAGAAATTACTGGATAATTTTCAAAAGTTTTCAACTTTTACCATAAATTCTGGAAATCTGAAAAATAAAATCTTATAAGTTTAGAATATTAAAGAGAAAATTCTGAAATTTTCAAGAAAATTTTACTGATTTGGATTTTATAATGATACAAATTAAAGAAGTGTGTGGAAAGTTCTAAAAATCTAAATTTAAATTCTGAAAATTTAGAAGAAAGAAAATTAGAAATTTTTAGGAATCTGAAGAGATTTTGCTGGACAATTTGAAATACTTAAAGAACATTCTGAAAATTTGGAAGAGATATTCTTTGGAAGAGATATTCTAGCAAGTTTTTGGAAGTCCAGAGACGAAATGATCAGAAAAGTCGAGAAGCAAATTTAAAAAAGATAAATTTTGCAATAAGAACTTTTAAATATTGTTTAGAAACTTTGCAAATAAATTCCTGAAGACAGGAATAAAAGAAGCTGTAAAATTCTATAAATGTGGAAAACTTTAAAAACCTAGAAAATAAATTACCAAAATAGTTTATAAGTTTGGAAATCTGATTGAAACATTCTACTGGAATTTTTTTTTCGACAATTTCAGATATTTGTAAAGAACGCTTGTGGAGACTGAAAGAAATGTTGCTGGAAAAGTCCACAGACATATTTACATACCTTAGAGTTTGTGAATCTATAAATCTAAATCTAAAAAAATGGCAATTATAGAAATCTATAAAGAAATAATTTGAAAATTCTGGAAATTTGCTTAATAAATTTTAATATTTGGGAAATAAATTGCTGATAGAATAGTAAATTTATTAGAAGAATTCTAATAAATTTACAGATAATATAAAAATAAATTATTAGAAAATGTTTCATCCTTTGAAGAAAAATCTAGGACATAAAAAAAAATTTAAAAAATTCGAAAATTATCCAAATGTTGAAAATATATTGCTGGAAAAATTTGCAACTTAATATAAACAATATCCAAAAATATTGTAAATCATTTTTCAAAATGTTTAGTAATTATAACTAATTAATTAGATAATTCTCCAACCCCTTAGAAAAATTATATATTGTAAATTAATAAAAAATATATACATGATTCTTGAAAAGGCATTAAATCAAGCCTGAATGTGATTAACTATAGAAAGTCATTTATATTTAAACTTTAATTTGGGTTATGCAGGTTTTACTGTTTTTTTGCACCAAAATCATTAACATTTAGTATCTAAATTTTAGAAAACTTTTTCAGTTACTTATTTCCTTTAACTTTTATTTGAAAAGTTATGTAATATGTTTCAAATTTTAAAAAAATCAAGAAAAATCAAAAAAATGCTTCGAGTAAACATTCACTTTCGGTTTTCAGTTCCAGTTTTTAACGATGAAACTTTAAGTTTAAAGTTTCATCTCAAACGGATCTTTCGTTTTCGAGGTGCAACGCCCACAGACATACTCAGTTATGAAAACAATACTTCCCCTATATATTATTTGGTGCTGGCGTAATGGTAACAACAACATTCGCCAAAAATGTTGATACAAATAATATGTTTATGTTCCAAAAATGCCCAACTTTTTTCTCAATGCAATTATTAATGATATAATTGGTAAAATTTGATGCTGATAAAATTATTTATCCAATCTGATGTTCAAAACAGCCCAATTGTTGATGATTCTTCGTTATCTTCACTATTAACAAAGATGGCGTTTGTTTAAAGATAGAATTTGCTTAGAGTAATTGCGATAAGTTCCAATTATCTTGTTATTTTGTATAAATGAGAAATAATTTAGTAAAACCCTCGCTTATGTTTTACAGATTGGAGGGTGGGATAGTGGCCACCCACCCACCCTACATATGCACTTAAATTTGAAACTCAAACACTGTTTTATATTTTCACAACACATCAACACTAACAGTGTGATTAAATTCTTGGAAACAAAAGCAGTAACAGTGGATGAAGTAGATGTGTATATGTAGGGTGGGTGGGTGGCCACTATCCCACCCTCCAATCTACAAAACATACACGAGGGTTTTACTGAATTAATTTTTACTTACATCAAAAAGTGTAATTGGTTCCAAAATTTAATCTAAAAATTATATCTGTTGTGATATTACATTGGAAATCACTGTTTTGATTCATAGATAAATTACTTTGAAGATTTTGAAAGAAAATCGTTATTATATTCACCACAAATCAAGAAGGCGTTTTAAAAAAAACTAAATTTACTTCGAGTAAGTGTAATGGGTGACAATAACTCTTCTAAAAATTTTAACTGTTGTTAGATTGCGTTTAAAATCACTGTGTTATTTTATAATTTTATCTATTTGAAGATTTTGAAAGAAAATTTTAATTATCTTCCCCACAAACAAGATGGCGTTTGTTTAAAGACAAAACATGCTTCGAGTAAGCGTGACAAGTTACAAAAATCACTTCTTGTTTCGTATGAATAAAAAATAATTTAGTAAAACCCTCGCTTATGTTTTACAGATTGGAGGGTGGGATAGTGGACACCCACCCACCCTACATATGCACTTAAATTTCAAACTCAAACACTGTATTATATTTTCAAAACACATCAACACTAACAGTAGGGAAAGTAATAAAAACTAATATTATCCTTAAAACACCCAAAACCAATTGTTAGAAATATTGTCATTGGTATTATTAATCACTTATAAAGGGTGTTTCAAAATTAACATGGGCAAGTTTGATGAACCACCACATTTATTTTCATGGTAAGAAAATTCTGGAATACTTCGATCAAAAAAACGTCGTTCAAAAATTTATTCACGCATAACATTTTTTTATTACGACTGAATATTATTTCACATCGTGTATAACTGAGAGTAGCCGTCCTCAATATCGACACGAACGAGACCCTCGTCTCGTAAATTTGTTTGTTCAAATAACTGACACTCTCATTCCGGAGGACCGGTCCTCATCATCCTCGCTAGTTATGATTTGTTGAAATACGAGCGGCAATAACTGTAAATATACGGCTGATAAAAACTATCGTCGAGCCTTTAACGATCCGGCCCATCCTCCCTTGGGGAGCACAAATGGCCTGAGAGTCCGTTCCGCGTAAGTGTGGTGCATTCTTCACGTCCCATGGGTTTTGTCGCATGAAATTTCTCCATTACCCCGAAATGCGAATAGCTGGCATTTGAACGTTTCAGCATTTGAGCAACGAGCCGTGCTCTCCTGCACCGCGACAAAATCGCATCGAATTAAAGTCCTGCCCGAAACAAATTGCACTGGATTTGCACGACAGCATTTAAATATGGCGCCGGTCCTTCACTAATGCAAACAAATATCATTGGGTCATAAAATGGTTGAATAAAGAGAAGAAAAAACGAATAAATGCAAATAAAAACTGTATATTACTTATATAAATTATGCTAAGCCCTAACAGTAGAATTTATAAAGTATATACATATATTAAGTCTTATATTGATGAAACCATTCACTATTTGTCTGCTGGTGAAGTTTCGCTACAATTGTAATTAAGCTTACTGCACAGAGTAATTACATATATATCACTAATCACCCTATCTGAACAGTAGTAGTTGTGAACGCTGATAGTGGGTTCACGGGGGTGGTTCTCAAGAAATCCAGAAGAGTAGACAATAACACGTTTATATACACTTATATACAGTCGATCTTTACAATATGGTAATCGAGGAGCTAGTGGCGATGCTCGTGGTACACCCCCTCAGCAGCCTTATAATCAGATCGCGCTTTAACAGTCGTAGTAGTCTTACATTCATGAACCTATCTACTTTTTTATCTTATCATTCTATTATAGTGAATTTTTAGATTATTTTCAAATATAATTTAGAGATGAAGTTTCTATTAATAAATATTCAAGGATCTTACTGCAGAGTTACTACATCACTGCATAAATATGTTCCTCCCGGAGAAAAACTTCCAATTTTGTAAGTGTAACAAATGCCATACACTATATCCTTCAGCGGGAATAATTTATCACGAGCAATTGCAGTGCGCTTTTATATGTAATGACCAATTAAGCGTGCGGAATTTTTCTACTTTAATATTCCCGGCCGGTACTCGCTTAAAACGAATGCACGCCCATTTAGCTGAGCAACCCCCAGGACGTTATAAATCGGGATGACGAATGCGCCGAAAATACGCGATAAAATATTCGCGGGGCGCATTTTGGAAACAATCCAGCCGGCGTTATTTATATTGTTATGAAGGACCGCCGCGCCGGATCAATTTCAATTGCGGCGCAAAAATTTCGCGCGGACCCGGCCAGACCGGAAGTGATAACCTCACGGAGTTGGTGGAAGTTTCGGAGATTCTCCTCTCGTAACAGGAAAATAATTAAGGGATTCAATTACTCGTATGAAAGTTTTAATAGGTTACAGAGCGCGCGCGGGGATTATGCGACTAACTTGCTGCGGTTCTCTGTGCTCATTGTTTTCTTTGTTCGATTTATGGCTGAGCGTAAATCTGGCTGAAATTCTAGATTTTACGTATATCCGGATGCATTTTCTAATATTATTCAGCATACCAAAATATTGACAAGTATATTCTAATTTCGTTGGTAAAATACAACTTGATCTCCACTGAACCTTTACTGTTATCGATTGAGATTTTTTCTAAGATTTATTTCATTAGTGATACTGAATACTAGTTTTGTAAAGCCTTATCTTATCATCTTGGAAAAATATGATATAATCAGTAATTTATAAAAATCTTTTAATCCAAAAGACGGACATCGAATTTGAAATACTTTAATCAATTAGCTTTTAAATCTTAAAGGAAACTGTTAAACAGTAGACACTATTTAAAGTTTATATGACTGTTTGAGAAACTGATAATAGGTGTCATTCAATTATTAGACATTTTGAAATTGCTGAATTCTTCGTTGGTTTATTATTTGATGAAAAAATTATTCAGTATTCCTCCTGTCCACGAATTCCTCCCTCCAACTTTTACGCATTATGTACCTCTCCCAAAACCCTCGGTCATTCAAACTGCCTTCTGAGCCTCAAATAAAAACTATTTTCATAAAGCCACTCTAACTCAACAAAAAGAATATGTTTAATGCTTGAAGCCATCACTTTGTGATACATCTTGAATCAGGAATTTAAATGAAAATACACTTCGTTGATATCACACACAGGATTTATTACGTGACTATAGTTTCAACCTTTAAAAGGCCAAACTGTACGTTTGATAATGGCCTTTTAAAGGTTGAAACTATAGTCACGTAATAGATCCTGTGTGTGATATCAACGAAGTGTATTTTCATTTAAAGTTCCAACAAAAAGAAATTATGAAAATAAACTGGAAAGCTTATATTCTTGACTGCAAAACAGGAGTTTTGAATGAAATCTATATTAACATTCATATTCCTTTTAATGAAGACAAGGAATCAGTTTCCAGCATTGTGACTGAATGAATGAAAACATAAGCTATTCAATTATTATTCTGTTACAAATTTTCAAAAATGGAATGAGGCTTTCGAATCCTATTCATTTTGGGATTTGATTACTTTCTTCAACATCTGCTTATTTAGTTTAGAGCATGCATAACTTGCATATATATTTCTCTAAAATAATGAGAAAACTAGAGGAGATTTTTATACGTAAATCAGAAGCTGCATTGCCAATCTTAAGGATTTTGAGAGAGTACTTATAAAGATAAAGTATTTCTAAAGATATCCATACTCGGAAAAAAGTTTTAAATATATCAACACCTCAATTCTTGGTACTGGCATTTAACTTCTAGCGTTGTGATAAATTCTACTCATTTGGGAATTTGATTGCATTCTTCAACATCAGGTCAATTAGTTTAAGGCAGGCATAACTTTCATCTATATTTCCCTGAACTAAGGAAAAAACTCGAGATGATATTTATAAGTATGTATATGTAAGTCAAAAGCTACACTGCCAACCTTAAAGATTTTATGAAAGTATTTCTAAAGGGTAATTTTCTATTTTATATAAAATATATTAACTGTAATTTAACGTCTAGCGTTGGCACAAAATAACAAATAATCCAGACTATTAAATCATTCTTTCCTTTCAAGTCTCCAGAAATGGAAGGAGTCTATTCAATCCTCCTTATTTGTAATTGAATATTTTTTTTCAAAATTTGGTCCTTTTGTTTAGAACAAGCATAACTACTATCTGCATCGTTCTGAGCTAAGGGGAAAACTCGAGATGATATTTATATGTAAACCAGAAGCTACACTTTACACCTCAAGGATTTTATGAAAATACTTTTAAAGACTAATGTTCCATACTCTGAAAAAGTAGAAGTTTTAAATAAAAAACATATTAACACTTCCATTCTTAGAGCTGGCACCTAATTTCTAGCGTTATGACAAAATCAAAGAAAATCTAAAATATTCAATTATTCGTTACTTTCAAGTCTCTTATTTGGGTAAATATATTTCTTAACGTTTGGTTATTTTCAGAAATAAATAATAAATCAAAATCTCTTGTTTTATTTATTATTGATTAATACCAGATGGACATAATAATCCATGTACATAATAATCAAACCTTTTTAGAATGAAAACTCGCGTTTAAATTAAAGTTCACATTATAAGCTGTTACAAAAAAATAAGAGATCATTCCTTTGATTAACAGCAAGTTGCTCTATTTAAATCATGATTACCTTACAGGTATGTTATTCTTAACCAAAAAAAAAATTATTTTAACCAGGGGTTACACTACCAACCTCAAGAAGTATATGGAAATATAAGAAAGACACATTTACAACATTTACTAAACTGCTTATAAACAGAGGTCCTGAATTTAGAACATACAATTATCCATATTTCTTTTTAAAGAGAACTAGCACTAAACTTTTAAGAATTTGGCAATCAAAGTTAACATACGTCAACTTATTATTATAATTTTTCAAGTTTCCAGAAGCAAAAATAAAAATTTAGGAATTAGATCTTATTCTTGATAATCTGGTCACTTTATTTAGATTATGCATAAGTTTCATTAAAAAAAATAAGGGAATATTTTTACGAAAACGACTTCTCAAGGATTCTATGAAGGTATTCCTAAGGGCTCAATACTCTAAATGAGTAAAAGTCTTTTTTTATTATTATAATATCGATGGGGATAAATACTCGCATATATTAAAAATGTTTGCCCACCTTCCAACCTTTATACATAAGAAAACATAAGCTACAACATTGATTTTAATAACTTCAATAACTTTACAATTTTCACTGTTGATAAATCATAAATAGCAATAAAGTAGTTAATTGATTTGAGTATGTATGGTTTATTATACTAACACCATTCAAGGAAATAATTTTGGAATACTTCGTTCTAAAATTCTTTGTACGTGCGATCTGTCTGTACGCAGTTCATAAGTCCCACACAATGCACGCGATATCTCTTTCCATTTTTGTCCACCCAGAAAATTTTCTTGACCACTACCTCATATCTCCGACTTAAGAAATATTTAAGAGACGTCCAAAATTTTGCTCTTTGCAAAACTAATTTTGGCTTTCTATTGCTTTTCAATTTATTTCATTCGAGCATTCTCATCAATTCTAATTGAGAAGTATACCAGATGTTATATAAAATCAAGATTACTTGAAGGTCAAGGTCATTTGAAGGTTATTTAAATGTCAAGGTCAATTGGAGGTCAAGGTTTTGAAGATTAAAGACATTTAAATACCAAGGTCATGTTCTCAAGAACCTTCTCGGACCTTGAACTAGTTGATCCTAGCACCTTCTCGCGACCTGTATCTGTAATAGAAATTATGCACGTACTAATACATTCTTACATTTGATTATAATAAAGTTAAACTACCTATTCTGTTTCAATAAATCGTTTAATTATCAAACTCTAAAATTATGCTCGTGGCAAACATACACAGACGGATAAAACGATAAAGTTTGAAGATGAAGGTGAGTTTAAAAAAACGCGAAAAACAAAAATATACGGCTTTAGTGAATATCAACATCTGGTACACGAATTTTAAGCAAAAGCTTTTTAGATCTGTCGAATGGGAACAAAAGATTGTATTTAAAAGTTTCAATTCTTCTGACGGATAGATACATATACATACAGAAGCCTTAACATATATGAGTAGATTGCCGTTAAAATTTCATATTCAAAGAAAATCACGATTGCTATATTTTATTTATTTTGTTTATTAATATTTGGGCACCTTATATACAATATATTCCGAAAAGTTAATTACAGAATTTAAAAAGAAAGAACGTACAAATAATTTAGTTTATAAGAATCCTGGACGGAGTTCACTCTTTTTCAAAAGGGTCTTCCACTCAAACCATGGCTTGAGCATTCCATTACACTTTTTGCGATGCTAGACTCTGTTTCTTATTTCTTAATAAGTTTCATTTTAGAACAAATCGTTCTTTATATTATGTCAACATGACACCTATTTCTTAAAACTATTATTTTCCTCGAAATTGCTGAGGATAGGATTGTTTCACATGGTCTGATACCTGGCTACTTGAATGCGAGGCACATTAGTTAGAGTCCATCCGTTGGATCTTCCGTCCTACGTCACAAAATATCGCTTCGAGAAACGACACAAAAACATTCAGTCTGAAATAAACCAAATGCGTTAGAAAAAGAACGAACTGTAAAACTTTCGTCGTTTTTTGAAGCCATAGTTTGTGACGTACGACGGAAGATCCAACGGGCAGACTATAATATGTTTTAGTACTGTAAAAGAAAAGTAAAAAATGTAAACAATTATCACGTAAGGGTCTGACTAATGTTACTTTGAAATAGAAGCTTACCTACTTAAACTAAATGGGTGGTGAAAAAATCGAACGTTTGGACTAAAGTATTTTGACGTTTGAACATCGACCCACAACTTTTTGATTACAAATCTAACTCTCAACTGATTGACTTACTGAATTGCTAATCAGTAAGTCAGTCAGTTGAGAGTTAGATCCTTGAAGTCCTTTCACCCCTTTGAGCGCGGACGTATTTATTCACAGACAGGAAGCGAATTGATATTTCTTGTCTCAGATAACTCCGGTTCGCGACATTATCACCCCTTCAGTAAATCAGTGCCCCAACGATTACATAACAGTACTTAGGGTACCTAGAATCCTCAAAACACCATCACTTGTACAGTCCATCCAGTCTTATATTAAGTCACTGAACGACTTACCCAATGGAGATGGGGTGGGTAATTTATTTTTAAATTATTTTTGGGCGCCACGTGATTTTGTTTTTTGGTTGTTTTTTGTGAACTGCTAATGAGAAAAGTATGTATGGCACTGACTTCCAATGATTTACTAATTTACTAATCTTATGTGCTTGGTTAAGTACGGATATGGAGCCTCTTTGATAGATTTTTCTCTAAATTGCTGAGGTCAAAATTGTTTCACATGCTCTCGTCCATGGCTACTGCAATGCGAAGCACATTATTTTCCTATTAGATTTGCGCTGGGCTAGCTGCATCCATTAATATAAGCTCCACTCTTTCCCTGGCTGTCGTTTTGGTAAGCCAATTGTGCTATGACCTTATACTTACTCCTTCCAGAAGTCGCCTCCCATCCTCCAGATTCTTGGTGTCTTGGTAGTTTGGGTAGTGAAATAGCTGCAAAAATAAACACTAGCATATTCTCTTTCATAATAAAAACAAATCTAAATAAAATACACTTTCAGCTTACAACTACTTCACTAATAATAATATTACTCCTAAGGCTCTCCTCACAACTTCCCTAATTGCCCTATTTACTACTCTATTTACCTACTACCAATACTAAACTAAAATTATATGAAATTACAATGATCAATTATTATTGTATGATTTTTATTTAGTGCCAGTTATGACCCTATCTCTTTCTAATCCCCTAATATCATCAATTTAGGGTATATTAAATACATTTTCCATTAGCCGAATATAATTCAATGTTCGATTAACTTCTCACTTAACCCATTTTAAAACATGTTTATGTTAATAAAAGGCATAATTAAGCACTTGGTTATATTTCACTATTTTTTTTTTAGTGAAGCAAAACCAAGTGCTTAATTAATCCTCTAATTCAATGTTCTTTCTACATCTTATTCTAAATCGGTGGTTAACAATATTAGCGTAGATATTATTTCTATTACTCAAGCTTCAATTTCAATATTGTGCATAATATTTCTTTCAATTTCTATCTGAAGAGACAAGTTATTTATAAACTGTTTGAAAATTTGAATTTTAAAATTGTTGAGTTAGGTGTAATTATCGGTGTTCACGCCCTAATTAAAGAATTTTCTTCAAGAGTTCTCTATTTTTCCGGATTAAATTTTTTATTTTTAGAAACTTTAGTTATATCTTCTTTTATGTTATTTAAATTTGCTTGATTTTTTAGAGTCAAATATTTATTTTTTTAGATTTTAATTTTATAAAAAATGTTACCAAATCGTGAAGAAATTTTTTTAATTGAAGGATTTTCTTAAATAATTCAGTGTATTTTTTAATTTTTAGAAACTTCAATTATTTCTATTATCTTATTCAAATTTGTTTGGTTTTTTTAGAAAACTTTTAGAAAATTCCAATTAATTTTGCGTCCCAATTTTTACACTTTTTAAACTTTATCGAGACTATTTTTTTAGATTTTAATTCGTTGAAAAAATATTAGCAATTTTCCAAAATTTCTTCCTTTATAAATTCTAGAAAATCTTCAATAAACAAATTAAGCAAGAAATCCTGGAAAATATTAAAAATTCTGTAAATTAGTAAAATTCTAAATCGGTTCTAGAATCAATGTGTAAATTCCTAGAAATTTTTTTGCACTTAGACAATTTTTTTACAAAAATATTTCTTTAAGACTTTTCAGTATTTCTTATCTCTTCGTAATTGTTGACGAGTTAATTATTTGTTTACATCGATTAATAAATAAAAATTTAATTTTCAAATAATTTTGAAACCAAATTTGGTTCAGAGTTCAGAGCCAAGCATTCCCCCCCTAAATGTCTAGAATCTGTTAGCAATTCTTTGTTTACGGATTTACTATTTTTTTTTAATTTTCTTCTGGAAATTTCAAACTTATTTTGCTAGATTTCTAGAAATTTTTCGTTTAAGAATTTTCTCTCCAAATCTTAATTATTCTTCAATAGTTTTTTTTCGTTGCTTGCTTTATTCTATCAAAATTGTCTAGGATTTATACATGGATTCTTAGGATTTCAGTAATTGAAAATATTCAATTCAAATTTATAGAAGTTTGGTGGTAGGCTCTCCTTTCAGGAAGAATGACTAGATCTTACAAAGCCATAATTTTCTTAAAGGGTTCTCGAATTTTTGAGTAATTTAAAGTCCAGATTCACGTAATATTTGTCAAAATTTGTAGAATTTTTTGCAGTTTTGTTTCGAGACAATTTTTAATTCAAATTTGAAGTTTTTTTTTGCAGTTTTATTTCGAGACAATTTTTAATTCAGGTTTTTCCCTCCAAATTGTAAGAATTTTCTTTGAGAATGAATTTTACAGAATTTTTTCTTATCAAGCATTTATTACTTCAACTTTTCAGGTTTTTCTTCAAGGATTTTAGAAATATCCAGCAATTTTATGTCCAGAAACCAAGAAATTCTTTCGTAGGTTGTGAAATTGTGAAGTAGGTTTGTTTATATAAATTTCTAGATTTTTTTAGTAATTTTTCTTTCAGAGATTTTCATTAGGTTTTGAAAGGTTTTTCTTTTTCTAAAAATTTAAGATTTACAATTTTCAACTAAAATAAGTCCAGATTATTTAGAGTTGTTAAGGTTTTTTAATTTCTTACAAATTGCATAATTGTTTCGAGATTTTTTATCCAGAAATATTTTCTCTTAGGCTCTTGGATTTTTCTTGCTTTTTTTTAATTGGAATTATTAAATGTGCTAAAATTTTGTAGTAAGTTTTATTTTACATTCCTAGAAAAAAATTTTGAGAGTTTTAGAATTTATAAACATTTTTTCTAGATATCTAAAACTTTTCCTCAGTTTATTTTTTTTTTTCTTGTAAAATTTTTCAGAATTTTTTCTTTCAGATTTTTTCATCTTATTGTATGTGAAATTTTCTTATAATTTAAATTCTAGATTCATCAAAGTTTTTAATGTTCTAGAATTGTTATCAATTTTCCTGACAATTAATTTTTTTTACAAATTACTACTACTAAACATCTATATTCACAGAAAAATAAAATCTAATGCATGTAATGGATAAAATAAAATAAATTCTGATATGTTCTTGTTCTTCTGCTCCATGGCTATCGACCGTTTGTGTTTCAGCCCTTTACAAATTATTTTTATAAAATATTACAATTTTTAGCATTTGTCGTTTTATCTTATCTGGATCTCTTACTAGATTATTACTTTTTGTCGAGGATTTTTAAATCCTCTATCCCACCTTCGAGTAAGTAAGACATCATCAAAAATTATTTGAAATATTTGTATGAATGCATCAATTATAAATTGCAATAATTTTTTGTTTGTTTATATTTTACGACTTTTATCTTTTGTTGAACACTCATAATCATGAAATTTATATAAGTAATTGTAAAGAATCCAAAATTGAGCAAATTTTTTGCTTTCCCTAGGGAAAGTACTATGATGGCCACATCGCCATTTTATTATACTGTATTACAAATATTTTTAAATATATTTTCTCACAAATTAAATAAATAATTTCAAGCGTCTTTTTGACCTTAATCATTAAACAGTTGCTTAAACCTAGCGTATTCCTGACCTAACGTAATAAACTGTCAATTGACCTAGCGTACTCTTGACCTTGCACAATAAACCGTTTCTTAAGAGAGATCAAGGTTACGTTAGGTAGGTCAGAATATAAGGATAATATTATTATTGATTATTTATTAAGTGCACTGGCTTAAGTAATGATTTTAACAGATTTTCTCACCTGTATTATTAAATCATTACATCAACCAGAACATTACAAACCTATTAACCATAAATATCACAGCTTATTTTTGACTTAATTATTTAATCCATAGTTTACTAGGAAGTTCATGGCTTTGCTTAGGGAAATGTTAGTTAGGGCCGTGATTTTCTTGAACTTATAATTAAAATTATGCTGGATGAGAAACTTAAATATTGTTTTTGTTTTTACTTCTAATAATAAATATAAATAATTTAATCTAAGGTTTACATTCAAAATTTAAAGATTAAAGTATGGAATTAAGTAGAACACTCGTGTGTGAAATATAGATTGGAGGGTGAAATAGTGGCCACCCACCCACCCTACATTCATATTTGTACTTTCACCACTGTAACTGTTTTAGTTCTTTGAAACAAAATCAGCAATTATGTAAACGTTATTATTGATTCTATACGCACTATTTGTAGCTTAAGTTTTCTTTTATATGTAGGGTGGGTGGGTGGCCTCTATCCTATTCTCTATTTTTAAAGTAAATCAAAAGTTTCCTTATAAAACTATATTAGAGAAAGAGAAGTGTATAAATGAAATATAGTATAAATCTCCTTGTAATTACGTTAATATTCTGTAAAATACTCGAACATGCAATATAGACTGGAGAGCAGGATAGAGGCCACCCACCCACCCTACATATTTGTTACCATTCACCATTGTAACTGTTTTAGTTTTCTGAAACAAAAACAACAATTATGTAGATGTAGATGGTTTTATAATCACTAGTTGTAGCTTACGTATTCTTGTATATGTAGGGTGGGTGGGTGGCCTCTATCCTATACTCCAGTTTTAAGTTATAAGTTGGAGTTTCCTTATAAAAAAAATATTAGCACAAGTGAATTAAATATGCTACATCAAGCATAAGTTTTCTTATAATTAAGGTGACATTCAGTAAAACACTCGTTTATGAAATACAGATTGGAGAGTGGAATAGAGGCCACCCACCCACCCTACATATATATTGGTACTTTCACCACTAATACAGTTTTAATTCTCTGAAACAAAAATAATAATTATGTAGATGTTATTATTGATTTTATTAGCAGTAGTGTAGCTTAAGTTTCCTAGTATATGTAGGGTGGGTGAGTGGCCTTTATCTTACCCTCCAGTTTTAAATTATAAGCAGCAGTTTCCTTATAAAAAATATAAGCAGTATAGAGATAGAACAATAATGTTTACATCACAATTTTCATTATGCTTTCATAAATAATTAAATAGTTTATTTTTATTGACAATTATTTAAATTGTATAATCTATTGTTATATTTTGAATTATTAATATTCATTTCGGAAAAATTTGCGTACAATTATAAATTGATTTACATCATTTTTTATTTTATCTATAATATATTCTATAAATTAAGCATTATGCATAAAATTTATATAACCGGCGTCATAATTCATATTTCAATTGGAAATATATATTAAATTAACGAACTAACTAACCCATCTGTTTTTAACTATGACTTTGTGGATACAAATATTGTTGCCCACTAATATAATCCTGTGATGAAATTGAGAATTACGATTTTTCTGGCGTTAAACAAGTTGATAATTCGCGGGCGAAAATCTCGAGTTTTTGCCTCATTTGCAGTATTTATGCATCCGGCGAAGTCAACCGGAACTAAGAAATTTCCCTAACCCAGATTCCGATCCGCAAAGTTACCCTTTTAAAAGTTAGGGGATGTAGGTTAAGCAGGAAATTCCTATTCTAAATTGAGTAATGGGCCCGGCTCGCAGCTATCGATTTGTGGATGCTTGATGATGGTAACAATCAACCATTCCTTATACACGACGTTTTAATATAAATCAGTTATTAGAAAACACAGCCACCAATCAATTGTAAAATAATTTTGTATTATCTTGATTAATCAAAACGCCTAGTCAATATAATTAAAACACTTATTAAAGCATTGCAATTTATATACTAATTTTTTTTTGATTGTCATTTTTCTCATCGTTATCACACACTTTTCTGTTCGAAATAAATTCCTATGTATTTTTCACGATAAATTAACTGGATTAATGCGAGCGATAAATTTTTTCTGTTAGGACGGACGGATAGAGCGGATGCCATCAAACGGCGTTGCAACTAATGGCGAAAATTTTGATTGATTTTTTTAATTCTCTTTATCCTCGTGTCCAGGCATCCAGCGCTAAATCCGTCGAGGGGGTGCGAGGGGCAATCAATTTTCATGTACTTCAGGACGGCAGCGCGCCACCCCCTCCCCCTACCGACCGGCCCTAACCCCTTTTTTTCAGCCTTGTCGGCGCTAATGGTCTGTAATTTACAGTCGGCGCTGATTTTTATGCACGGATTATTTCCATAATTAAACGCCGAGTAGAAAACATGCCGTTGCGTGTAATTAAATCCGAGTTCTTCAATTCAAAAAGCGATACGATTCGAAACGGTTTTTTAATTATCATCTGTTGATTCCGTAATTTTAATCGTTATTCAAAAGCAATTCAATTATTTTAATTTAAATAGTCTTTAAGTATTTTTTTGTATTAATTGTTTGGATTTCTTGTTTTATAATTTTTATAATTTATTAGAATTATTCATCTATTTAAAATCATTGCTTTTAGCTTACTAATTCCTTAAAAGTTTAAAGAGCTTGTAGAGTTTAAATATGTGTTACCCATCTTGAATGTTTCTAACATTCTCATTTGTATGCATCGTTAGGACCTTCTCATAGGCTCAGCACTTTTTTATCGTATAGATGTTTTGTTTAGTCTTAGTCTGTACTCCTTAGAATAAGTATGCATTTATTCTAAGTGAATGAATGGATGAGAGAGGATGGGGCCAGGGTAAATATTCTGATGAGAATGAAGTGGAAAAAAGAAGTTAGAAGGGAGTAAAAAAGCAAGAAAGTGTATAGGATTATATTTCTTTGAATATTTGTATGCCAATATAGGTCTTTTTTATGTAGTTACTTAAACGTTACAATGAAAATATTTGGCGCAGTCGGTAGGATCCTATATATAGAATATATAGGAGAAACATTTTTCTCGTGAATATTTTTTGAATTTTGTTTTAAATAATAATCTCATAAATATTTGCAAATATTTTTTTTTATTTTATAGCTTATTCTCGTTATCAATCACCTCGTAATTTTAAAGTGGTAGTTAATTAATAAAATTTCCTAAAATAATCCTACGATCTTTTTAACTATTATCAACTATTCGAAACTAAACTAATTTCAAACTTATTATTACTTCCTGATCGCGCAGTTCAAGGAGGTAATGAAAAAGAAATGAATTTGATTAAAATAAAGTTTCCTTCCGAAGACTCGCGCGCCCCCGTCCTCTAACCCGTTGAATTATATATAATTACTATATATAGGAATGGATGTTTATAGATACGTTTCCGTGAAAAACTTTTCCGCTTAGGAAACTAGTTCTCCCTGCGTTCGCCTCTTAATTATTTCGCCTGATGGTGGATGTTTGTAAACAAGGAGCTGCAATCTTTCAGTCTCTCTCATTAAGGCATTGTTAATTTTACCACCGGCCAAGTTTTACGATTTGATATCGAGGAATTTATATCCAGATTACCGGGGTTGTGTTTTTTGAGGGTCGTAACTCGGCCGTCCGGTTTTGTCAACCGCACTGAAAAATATTATTAGTACGGATCTCCCTTCCACAACTTTTCTCATTACCGCCGGTTATTTCTTCCTATTTCCCCCGTGATTTATGCGTTTGTGATTCCTAATTTTTATTAGGCCTTTTTCCACCGTATGCAAATGAAAGGTCATTAAATCTCGCCGTAATTTATCGTAATTGGGCACGGCTATCTTTTTTCCGCGCCGGCACTGCCTAGGAATATGAAAATTTACACAACTTTTAATTAGGACACTCTCGTGATTTAGGCTCTAATAAATAACCCAAGTTCTCGCCGGCGTGACATTAAAGTTTTATACCGGTGCCTCTCTCTCGCACTCTTCTTTTTTTTTATTTCACTTTTATTTCCGGGCGACGCCGGAAACCGCAATAAAAATAATAATGTTGAATTAGTGATGGTAACGCGGGCCGAATATTCGATGAGGGGATGATTGCGTGCAAAAAAAAGTAACGAGGGGACATCATCGATTTTCAGTTAATGAAAATAAATGGACAGTGGAGATATTATTGGACACATAAATCAAAACTAAAGAGGAAATTAAATGCTACAAACACGAGCGGCCTTTAGCGCTTATTTTATGCTGGAATCGAATGAATATTTATTTGTTCACGAACTATATTTAGTCGTAGGAAATAGGAGGATTTAATTGGTATTAACGATTGTTGGTACAGCAAAAAAATGTAACATATATTTCCATTGCCTATAGAATATTATACTGTATTATTAATAGTAATAATCATAATGGCGTACATAAATTTCTAATGATCCTGTTAACCTTAGACCTTTAATGACGGTTTGCTTTATGATTAGAAAATATAATAGATAAGTTTACCAGATCCTAATTTATGGTATATCAAAGAAAACACACTCTTCTTTCTTGAAAACTGCAGGAGCTGTACTCCAGAAAATATTATACATATATTTTTGCCTGCGTCCTGTAATATTCCTTATTTTTATCCAGATTACTCAGTTCCTTTCCAAACTGTTCCCATGTGTTTCTCTTTTTATTTCTAATTTTATATTTTACTATTCACCTTTGTCTTCTTCTTCTGCTTTGTCTTTTCGTCTCCTTTTTCATTCCATCATCTTGTCGGCGACAATTTAGAACCGTTTATTTAAGTTGGGCTTAAATCTGAAGAATTTCGAGCTGATCAAAGTTGAGGGTAAAATTGAAGGTCGATTAGAGAACACTGTTCTGATGAAAAGTGTCGTTATCGGTAAGACCATGTAACACCCTCAAATCCCCAAACAATTAAAGGCCAAACAATTCGAGTCGCCCAAACCGAAGACCAAGTAGAGGGTGCGGCAAGGGAACTTGCTGATTTGAATTAGGCGCCAATGAGTAAGATGTGGTCAGAAAGAGGTAGGGATGGTCTCATTCGAAATAGGGGGTCTTGAAGTTTTGTTACCGCTCAAGCCAGTTGTCGTCGTGCGTTAAATAAAGGAGGAGCGTGCGTTCGCCTTCGAGATCTACTTTTCCAATGGCCGTTCGGTGATCGCCCAACGTGCCTTCCGAACTCGGTTCAATATTAATCCCGTGGGTTCCATTCCTGGTCGGTAACCCATTGTTTCGTGGGTGAACGCATTCAGGGAAAGTGGCAGTGTGATAAAAAAGGGCCTGGACATCAACGGAGAACCCCAGAAAACGAAGAGAGGGTGAGGCTGTTGTTTTTGCGCTCTCCCTGGCATTTCTTTTACCGAAACTTGAAGAAATAGATCTTCGGGACGTATGGTTCCAGCAGGACGGAGCCACGGCACATACCGCGAAAATTTCAACGGAACTTTTGAAGGAACACTTCCACGAGCGCCTAGTCTCCTTGAGGGGTGACATACTGTGGCCAGCGCGCTTCCCACGATTTAACCCCCTGTAGCTTCTTTTTATGGAGATATCTCAAATCCATTGTTTACAATGATAAATCACGAACCCTGCTACACCTGAAGGACAGCATTTGCCAAGCCGTCGCCAACATTCCCATCGGTATGCTCAAAAGAATGGAGCGAAACTTAAAAAAAGCGGGCGGTTCAGTGTATGGCTGATGAGGGCCACCATTTGTACTATGTCATTTTTAAAACCACTTCAAACAAAAACTCAGGATGTATACAATACGATAAAAAAGAATTAAATCGATTGCGAAATACGTTTTCTTTAATTGACGTTTCAAATCAGCTAATTCCTCTGCCGCACCTCGTATAAGTTACACTTTACCAGCATTGAATACTACACAGAGTTGTGGAAATACAAGCAGAAGAAGTTGAGATGGTGAAGTATGTTAAGGATTAGGGTAATACTTTGTCGATATGCCAATGGAGATTTGATGATAAAGCCAATACTTTCTTATTACAACAGAATCTACAAGCTATAAGATGGTTTCGTGGTCCTGAAATTGAACTGATTCCCATTGCGATCTTTGGAAGGATTGTACCCAATTTTGAGGAATTAGCCTCCGACAAATTGGACAATGCTGGACTTGTCAGGGAATTGTCGTTCGGTACCACTAAGGATAAGATGTTGGTGCTTGAGGAGTGCTAGAATTTGCGCGCAGCCACCATTTTACACCATGTCACACCCGCAAATGCCCAAACAATTGAAGCCCAAAAAATTCGTGTCTCTCAAACCGAAGCCCAAGCATAAGTTGGACATTATCAGCATCGAAGATTAAAAAGAGTTGAGGATGTACGAGCAGGAGAAATTCGTCGAGATGGAAAAGTATGTTAAGAATGCGGGTACTACTTTGGTGATATGCCAATGGAGATTTGATGATGAAGGCAATAATTTGTTGTTGCAGCACAATCTACCAGCTATAAGATGGATTGGTGATCCTGAAATTGAACTGATTGTTATTGTGACCTGTGGAAGGATTGTACCTTATTTTGAGGAATTGACCGTTGACAAATTTGACACCTTTTTCATGGCTACCCATTTTTTATTTATAATAAAATTTAAAATGACTATAACTCACTTATTTTTAGAAATAACTATGTTGTATGCCATATTGGATTAAAGAGAAAAAAATACCTTTTGAATGAGGTCACAGCCAACTATGGTTTCCATTTAAATAAATGTAAGTTTGCGTCATATCTCGGAAAATAATGGCGATAAAAATTTTCTGATTATTTTTTATTAATCTGCATAAAATTATCTAAAACTTTGTCCTTCACAGTTTTTTTCTATCTGTTATAATAACCGAGATATATTGATTTGAAAAAATTGACACTTTTTACTTTTTTCAAAATATCTAGTTACCCTTGACTTTTTTGAAAACTTTGAAAGTGGAATTTTATTCGTCTCGTAAATCTACACTTCTTTCCCTATTTAACCGTTTCGCTATCTCTTATAGTTTCCGAGATCCCCATAGTGAACATCGAAAAAAACTCACCCTGTATATATATACAAACTTCTACATAAAATAATTCTATCATATTTTCCTTTTCCTGTTTAATTCCCTCTCCCACCCAAGTCTGACCAAAACCTTTACACCAGCTCCATCTTCTCTCAGGTTACGGAATACCTTCCTTTTTCCCCCAACCACTCCTCACACACTCCTTCACACTCTTCTCCCAAATCCATCCCATTCGTACACAGTGCACACCTACCATAACTTTCTCCCATTCAAACCTTCCTTCCCCTTTCTTCCGTACCGCATATAGCTCGCGCCAAGGTAATCTTCTCTTCATTTGAGTAGAAACTATTAGTTAGGTACGCTGGCACCCTCCCATATACCATCTTTTATACCCTGGATTATATGTGCTCCTTCCGATACAACCTTGCCTCTCCTGCATCTTAACCACGTTTCACTTCTCTTTCATCCATGCACGTATATTTACCCCATTCTCCAACCCTTCATTTACAATATTCTCAGATACTCCTGCCCTTTCATACATCTTTCTACTTTCTAACCTCCACTCACTCCCCTTTCTCCCCATGCACGTTCCCCATACCTCTTTCACCAATCTCTCATTATTCAATCCAACCAAATCCATCTCATACTTTATCACTCTCTCCATTGCCTCTGCATATACACTCATTCTATTTGTTTCCTGATGCAGAATGTACCCAGGTGTTGATATTTCCACCCCCAGAATCTACTTCAGGAATAAGGATTGCTCCCTCTCAATACATTCATACTTCCTCATTCCCCAAGTTTCTACCCCATACAGCAAAATAGGCTTCACACATGCATCCCACAGCTGGCAGAAAAACAGCGTAGATACTGTAAGTGTAAAGATTTGATCCCTTGTGCCTCTCCCTTTTCTAAAACCCCCTTGCGTCTCCGGCAGAATTCTATTGATCTACACCTCCTTCTCCATCCTATTTTTTATCAGTCACGGCAATTTTGTACCCGGTACACATAATTGTTATCCCGCAGTCACTATTTTACACCATTTCACAGCCACAAATCCCAAACAATTGAAGCCCAAAAAAATCAAGTCTCTTAAACCGAAGACCAAGCATAAGTTCGACTTTACCAGCATTAAAGATTAAAAAGAGTTGAAGTAGTACGAACAAGAGAAGTTCGCCGAGATGGTGAAGTATGTTAATGATGCGGGTACTACTTTGTCAATATATCAATAGAGATTTGATGATGAAAGCAATAATTTGTTGTTACAACAGAATCTACCAGCTAAAAGATGTGTTGGTGGTTCTGAAATTGAACTGATAGCCATTACGACCGTTTGAAGGATTGTACCTAAAGCTAGACTTGTCAGGAAATTATTGTTCTGTACTGCCAAGAATAAGATGTCGAAATGCCCAAAAAATTAGAGTAGAAGGATTGTATCCCATTTTGAGGAATTAACCTCCAACAAATTGGACAATGCTGGACTTATCAAGAAATTGTCGTTCGGTACCACCAATAATAAGATGTTGGTGTTTAAGGAATGATCAAATTCGAGCGCAGTCAACATTTTACACCATTTTACAGCCGCAAATGAAAAAAAATTATGCCCAAAAAATTCAAGTCGCTCAAATCGAAGACCAATCATAAGTTGGACGTTACCAGCATTGAAGATTAAAAGAGTTGAGGATGTACGAGCAGGAGAAGTTTGCCGAGATGGTGAAGTATATTAAGGATGCGGGTAATACTTTGTCAATGTACCAATAGAGATTTGATGATGAAGCCAATAATTTATTGTGGCAACAGAATCTACGAACTATAAGATAGGTTGGTGGTCCTGAAATTGATACAATCCTTTCACCTCGTTTTGAGGAATTAACCGAAGCCAACTCAATCGATCCCAGACATATCAAGAATTTGTACGGTACCACCAAGGATAAGATGTGTCTGAGGGGTGCTCGAATTCGCCGTTTACCATTTTGGTATATTCCGAGAAGGAAATGCCATGCTGGTCGCTGATTCCAAAAGGAGTCTTCACGACGACGCCTTGTGTGTTGTTAGGAGTTTAGTTAAGGAACCTTATATAGTTTATGGTGGAGGTGTTGCCTTAATCTCATGCAGCCTGCATGATGCAACACATGTCAACATGCTTTATTAAAACAATATGCCTTTAGTGGATTCACCGAGTCCCTAAAAAGTATTCTAGTAGCTTTCGTCATAAATAGCAGTCTTTCAGCTGTGCACGCGCTAGAGCATGTTAAGGGAAAGCAACTATCCATCATTAGGCATTGACTCCATGCAGACCGGAAATATGAACAGGCGCGAGCAACACGTTATCGAATATCTCTGGCTTATTTAATCTTAAATATGAGATTAATCTTTTCTTACCTACTCATTAAATCTGTTGCTGCCTGACCACACAGTTAATGATTTGGGAATAAATATTTAGGCAAGATAAGTTTAATCTCAGATTTAAGATTAAATAAGTGGAAGTTCAAGTTTTATGAGCAATTTTTTTTAGGTGGTAATAAAGCATTTCGCCCGCATTTAAAGTAAAGTATATGGATAAAACATTAATAGGTATGTTACATATGGAGACTTTCGAGCCATCTTTGAAACTTTAAGTAGTGTTATAATAATTATGGGTTCCGTTGGTTGGCACCGTAATTTAATGTCCGTTGTAGGCCTATAGTCTCTGCAGACGTGGGGTAAGTTCTTTTTGAGTACGAAACCGCATCTGTTGGTTTCGGTGGTAAGGGGTGATGTTGCTGGTAATATGATGTCATGATGTCGGAAAAGGGTAGTGGACAGTATTAGTAGGGAGTATCGGTTCTTTTTGGAATGTTGGAGAGCGAGTGCGCATTTTGTATGAGTTTTTGTATGTTTTTTTTTTTAATTTTATTATTTTTTTAAATATCTATTCATTTTGGGATAAGAGATGGGAATGATGTAGTTAGGAGTAAGAGCGCGTTTATGTGTTTCGGGGTATAAGTTTGCGGTAGGTGTAAGGTCATCTCCATAGTGGTCTCGGCAGGCGTGGATGATAATAGCGGGGTAAGAAAGATTTTTCCGAGGGTGAGTGAGGGGATATGGGATGAAATCTATTAGGAGTTGATTTATGGGATTGACAGAAGATATATGGGTGTAAAAGTTACTGATCAAATGGGTTAATCTTAATTTAAGTCGGGGAGAGGCTGGTAAATTGTAAAAAAATATTTTGTTGGGGCTATCTGGTAAGAGCTTGCAGTATTATCGGAGAAGTCGAAATTAGAGAGAAAAGAGGGGTTCGAGTTAAGAGGTAGCGGAAATTAAAAAAACCTGTCTGATCAAGGTTTTATATGTATAGAATTGGATTTAAGCGAAGAAAGAAGGCAGTGCCTTGACAAAACTGTTTTGCAAATTTGTTTTAAGGTGGCAGAGGGATTGAGATTTGATTGAAATAGGATCCCAAGGTATTAAATTTAATTTTGTCAATGAAAAGGGTAATTATTGACTGAGAGGGAGAGAATAGAAGGAAGAGGAAATGAAGGTGGTGAAAGATTTGAGTTTGGGGGATTCATTGTTAGATGCCATTGAAAACTTTTTGGAGGTAAAAGACATCTGTGCGAGGATTATTGTGGTGTTTGAGTATGAGGCCTTTGTGCTAGACAGTATCAAATGCCTTTTGGATGTCGAAGAATACCGCTACAGTAAATTTACCGCTGTTGAAAGAGTTAACAGAGGAGGATGTAAGGGCAGAGATGAAGTCTTGCACAGAGGATCCGTGGTGGGAGCCGTTTTGGCGGTTGGGGATGTAGTATTCAAAAGCGTCAAGGAGTTGAGAGGGGATGATGGGTTCGAGTAGTTTGCTCATAGTGTTGAGCAGGAAGATGGGGCGGTAACAGGACGGATTAGAGGGTTCATTAGATGAGGGAATGAGAAGTATCCTGCAACAATATAGGAGCGAAAGATTAGGCTTAGAAAGGAGATCAGGTTAGCTAGTAGGTGTCTTAGGATGCAGTAGGGGATGCCGTCAAGGCCGGATGAGGAATTTTTAAAAGTTTTAATGAGGGAAGTGATTCGATCAGGAGTAATGTTGTTTCTGCATAATTTTAATAGCCTAAAATAAAAACATATCTAACTATTCAAATTTAAAACAATGTAGTGTATAGTAGTAGTAGTATTACAATGTGATAAAAATCAATAATTATAAATTATTATATTTTAATACTGATCTTATAAATATTTAAATACGATTTGATGTAGTAGTATGCATAATACTATTATAAAGCTAAATCTGCAATGTAATGAACAATAGATCCACTCTAATGCAATTCGGATGAGTATTGTTATGCCCTAGATAACTAGCAGTTATCCATTTCAAGTATCTCCCTTAACGTCATCTCTAACAGTGCGCGAGTGAAATGATAACCCAATAAACATCGTGCGCCAGTTTATAATTGCACCGTTGCGCCCTTAACGTCCCCTTTCGGATCTTCGGCTGATTGAAAAATAGAACGCTCCGTTATTGCTTATCTCTCGAACGTCCGCGAAATTATCCGCCTTAATCCCCCAGAATTACAGGGAGGCGGCCCCATCCCGGGTAGGCATTTCACGGTGAAACGAAACGTAAAATATATCTCCATTCTAAAGGGCGCATCATCTTACGGGCGAAGTGCTCAACGCAACCCTTTCATGTCGGAATAACTCGCGGTGTTCCGCACTCGAGCGATTTCGAATCTACATAAATAAATATCGCCCCTCGCCCCTCCCAACCCTCTGCGCGAGGGCGATTTATTTTTCTCGGATTTTTTGATATAAATATGGGCATAATTACGCGATCCCGAATTTCATATTTACGACGGGATTTCATACAGCAAATAAACTTGCATCAACTGGAATAAAACGTTTACTTTATATGTACATAACTCAAGAAATTTCTCCGGGTCTTGTCGTATCTGCTTGATGTATTCAGATTTTCCTTTTCCACTTCGCACAACAATGAATTTGAGCGAATTAAGCTTTATCTTTGTAATTTTATGAATATCATTTAAAAAAGAAGGATTTTTTTTAATGTTGCTATAAAATTTTAATATTACGCCGTAAGCAATTCGTACCTGAAAAAATTATTTATGTTTGTGCTGTTTGTTTTTATAGATAAATTAAATCCACAATTATAATTTGTAAGGAATTTTATGTATGAAATTAAAAAGTTTTTATTAAATAAATTATATCGGTACTTATATTTAATTAAACTTTTATGGTATATTTTTAAGAGAGAAAATAGTAGCAAGTACTCTACGTCAATAAATCCCATTTACTTTAAACGGCAATATAACTGTGAAATCCTTCGCAACTTCTGCTCAGCAAATAAAATTTATTTGTTTTGTCCTTTCGGACCCCGTAGAGCTTATAGTAGGTAAGACCCGGAGACATCCTGTCAATTACAACGTGAATTGTCCGTCCTTTGTGGATAATTCACGAGGAGCGTTTGCACTCGGTCGATCCTTGAAGCCACCCTGAAATTAACAATCAAACCATCCCTCTCTACATTGTTACTGTGACTGCCGGGAATAAAAAGGAATAGAGCAAACATTCAGGAATACTTAAAATCGCCCACAAAAAAGAAATGATTTATAAAAATCAAACCGCCCCATTTCCTGCCCTAACCGGAAAACGTAACTGATGTGTTATTATTTTCGTGTCTATTGCGTTGTTCCTCTTTCGTTAACGTTTATATTGCGATGTAAGTGTGTTTGTACGCGCCATCTGCTCGTGACATTTCTATTACTACACCGTGCGATCTCCGGCATTTTGTTAGTTTTAATAAAGAACGGATTTGTCTTTTGTGCACGGCGACTGGAGCGGGAAAACATTTTTTTCATCCATCGCTGCGCGGCGGCGGCGGAGGCTCCGACAAGGCCGCGTCAGCAGATGCTTTGATAAAATAACGAATCAAATCTCGTCACATGAATAGATACGAAAGGGAGGGGAAATAATGGAAAGTATTTTTTAAGAAACAGTTACTACGCTCGGCGGCGAAGCGGGCGGAAAATGAATTTAATGAAAAAAAAAAATAACACAAAGATATTAAGTATAAGCCTTAACGGATAATATAAGTTGAAATTGTATTTGTGGTCGAAAAAAAGTTTAATTTATTATAAATATTATGTTTGGTAAGATTACTCAAGTTTCAAATTAAATAAATATTTTATTAAGCTGGATTTTGTTTATGGTGGATGCGCCGGGTACATATAAATTAAAATAATTTCTTTCTTTCAATTTTATTGATAATAAAATATTAAGAATATAAATAAGGTCTATATAATTGAAATAAGTTCTTTCATTATAAAATACCAAAAATCGATGCTTCACTATATAAATAAAGTCTATTTAACTGCCTGCAAATTATTAAAAATTACAGATATTTAATTAATTATAATATTTTTTGTTTAGAGCCTCACAATAATCACGGGTTACTATTTACAGCGATAATTATAACATTGATTATAATTTTATTTAAATGTATTTTCTTTATCTTTATGTTTCAATGCGCCTATAAATATTATTCTTTTCATAAATAATTATTGGAGTAAATTTCGAATGTCTGTTTTGATTTTATTTGAACCCTGAACTATTCCAATGTTCTGTAATATCAATTTGTGCACCGAACGTCAAATACTATACCCTGTATCATCAATATCCCACCAGTAAAAACATGTTACGTTTTAATCACGAACGGTATAAAAATGCAATAAACCGATTACGGCGTCTATTAATAAATCAATGTCCAATTTTAAAGTACATCACGGATTTCCCGTGTCGCTTGTATATACCTATATATATTTTTCACGATAAAAGTGGCCCTTTTTCAAAAGCCCATCAATCTTCTCCCATATTAATTTATATCACTGTAAAACACAAACATCTAAGAGCTAGAAGATCCTCGCCGGTAATGATGTAATTTATTACCGTAATCCTATTATGGCTATTTATTATGGCTTCGTGGTGGTCCCGGTGCGCGGGCAGAAAAAAAAAACTCGCGGTGCTTCTATTATCCCCGGCCGGTTGATTAATGGTCCTGGGCGGGGTGAATTGACGCGCCGGGTGATTATACACGGCGATTTTACTTACGTTTTAAGGTCCTTGGTGGATTTTGCTTATTACCGAAATTTGCATGATTTATGACGAGGCGTGACGCATGCACCGGTGGCTAAAGTGGTTTCGCTTCTTGCACAACAATTAGTTTAAAATGTGAATAAAAATATTGGTCATACAGATTTTGCAAATGATTTTTACACTTTTATACAACTTATCTAACTAATTTCGATCACACACAGTTCCTTTAATCAGATATTAATTTAAAAATGTGCGAAATTCAATTTAATTTAAAGCAAACTTTTGTTGAAGAACATGCGATTCCAGGATTTCATAGTGACCACCCATCCACCCTACATATACGTTTTAACTTCAACTACAAGTATGTTTAAAATATTTGAATTTGAAAATACTCTTTGGTTTCAATGATAGTTTTCACAATCCTTAAACAGTGTTTGTAATTTAATTTTAAATATATATGTAGGGCGGGTGGGTGGCCTCTAACCCACCCTCTAATCGCTTAAACAACAGCAAGAGTTTCTAATTAAAAGTTTTCACAAAAACAGGAATCGATATAAAAGTTTATTTATTTATTTAAATTTTTGGTCTTCCGTCTTAAAAACTTAAGTTCATAATAACAATTATGTTCTTGCACTCAAACCCTTCTTGCACTATGATGTTGGGAAAGCAGTAATGCTTATCTACATATCAACATAAAAGTAAATCAATAGGACTATATGTGCACGCATAATTTATTGTAGTAAGTCATATGATTTTCGTTAAAAACTTAAATTAAATAAAAAAATAAATTATGAAATATTGCGTATATTAGGTTATATACCAAAACGAACCCTTGTTGATAAAAATGTAATTGGAGGGTGAGAAAATTATAATAATAATAATAATATAAAAAAAATAATGCATACGTTCACCATTAATACCTTATAAATAATAGCTTCACAAAACAATATATCTGTATAAACATATTTACATATAAAACATAATTTATATTGTTAATATTTCAATATTTATTATATAAAGTAGAAAAAAATAACAAATTATAAGTGAGAAAGTTTATTATAGTATGAAATTCCTTGTCGTAGATATATTTAAATAATTCCCTTTTAAAATAATTTAGAATTGTAATGCATCTTAAGGATGTTGGTAGTTTATTAAATAATTTCAGACCATTATATATGGGTATTTTTTCTGATAGTGAAGATTTGTGAACAGGATGGGCATATATTATATTTTTCGTATTATGGTTGTGTTTGCGATGGTATTTCTCGAATTTATCCTTGTATTTAAAATTGAATATTAGCATTTCGTAAATAAATAATCCAAAGAGAGCTTCTGCTTTTTTGAAGTATCCTTTACAACTGATTCCATAGTTTAAATCAAAATTTCTAGGTAAAGCTTTTTTTTATTACAAATATTTTTTGTGCATAGAAATTGTGGCCATATAAAAACATATCATATCTTATTATTAATTCAAAATTGGCTTTACATAGTGTTATCAGTGTTTTATTATCCACAACATGTTTCTAAAATACGTAGAGAATAATAAATTGAATTTAATTTAGTAATAAATTCATTGCATTGTGAATTTCAGTTGATTTTGTTGTCTATTATCAAACCTAAAAACTTCGTTTGTTCTACAATTTTAATATTTATATTTTGATTTATATTTATGCTTCCTACCGTTAGTTTTGGACTTCTTGTATGAAATTCGATTGCTTTTGATTTAGAGTCTTTTAAAATTAATTTGTTTCTATCTAGCCATTGCTTGGAATCTTTTATATATTATTTTCAGATTTGTTCATTAATTCTTCTACATTCGAAACAGTTATTAAAAGGTTGGAGTCATATACATATACTTGTATTAGACCGTTATTTTGTCTTATTAGGTTTGGCAGATCATTAACATAAATTAGGAATAGCACTGGTCCGAGAATACTTCCTTGCGGTACACCGATGTTTATATTTCCTAATGATGTTTTTTTATCGTTTATGGATTCTTGTTGTGTTCTATTCGTTAAAAATGTATTTATAAGATTTAAACATGTACCTCTTATCCCATAACCTTCCAGCTTTTGGTGTAAAATTCCATGGTCACGCTGTCAAATGCCTTAGACAGGTCAAGAAAAATACCAAGTGCTACATCCCCTCTCTAAGGCCTTTGTTAAATCCAGATAATCGCTCTTATTGTGGATTTCTAAGGAATCCATGCTATGATTTATCAAATAAGTTATATTTATTATCCATCCAGAAAATGTGATGAAATATTTTTTTCAAAAATATTTGAATAGTGGCCACTTACTCAGTCTACATAAATATTTTAGCTATAACTAGAACACTGTTTATAAAATATTTCAAAAATTATTCACAAATTTGCTACAGTTTTAAAATTTAAAAGAAAAAAAAATTATATATGTAGAGTGGGTTGGTAGCACTTTTACCCATCCTTCAACTTCCTTACCATCAGCATAAGATTTTAATTAAGAGTAAAAAGAGTAGACACCCACTCACCCTATATATACGTTTTAATTTCAACTAAAACACTGTTTTCAAAATATTTGACAAAAATTGACGCTTTTGTTTCAATTATAATTTTTACAAATCTAAATCAGTGTTTGTGAATAAGTTTAAATATATATGTAGGTCAGGTTGCCTCTTCACATTTTTAGTAACAGCATGAGATTTTAATAAAAAGTTTGCACAGAAACACGGCTTGAAATTATTTTTTTTTTGCACATATCGCATTATGTTTTGATTTCCGTTTTATAAACTTAAAAAATCGCTGAAATTTTGTTTAGTTTATTGAATTTATAATAGAAGTTAATTACAATCAGGCGATGTATAGGAATAATTTATTGTAGTAGGTCCTAAATACGCTGCAATCATATAATTTTCGTTAAAAACTTGAATTAATTAGAAAAAAAATTACCACGACGAAACCTTGTTGATAATAATGTAATTGGAAGGTGAGATAGTGGTCACGCACCCACCCTACATATATATTTTAACATTAACTGGACCACTGTTTATAAAATATTTAAAAAATATATTTACACTTTTGTTACAATTCTAAGTTATAAAAACTTGAAATAACATCAGCGTAAGATTTTAATTAATATGCGCAAAATTCTAATTAACATGAAAACGAGCTCTTATTGAATATCATGTAATTGGACGGTCGGACAGTGGCCACCCACCCACCCTATATATACATTTTTGCTTCAACTACAACACTGTTTCCAAAATATTTGATAAAAATTGACACTTATGTTTAATTTATAATTTTTACAAACATAAAACAGTGTTTGTAATTGTAGTTTAAGTGTATATGTAGGGCGGGTGGGTGGCCTCTAACCCACCCTCAAATCCCTGAAACATCAACATAAGATTTTAATTAAAATTTTCTGCACATATTGAAATATGTTTTTATTTTCGAATCAGGAAATCAAAAATTCGCTAAGTGTTATTTTACTACACATATTATAGAAATTAATTAAGAGCATACATGCAAAATTTACTAATGTAGGTCATAAATACGCTAAAATTTTGCACAGCAATATTGATTGCAAAATTTTCCACACATATAGCAATATGTTCTTATTTCCGTTTCAAGAAGTTAAAAATTCGTTCAAGTTTTGTTCAGTTTATTGCATTTACTATAGAAGTAAATCAACAGTACGTTATATACATGCATAATTTATGGAAGTAGGTCATAAATACGCTACAATCATATGATTTTCGTTAAAAACTTGAATTAATTAGAAAATTAAATTATAAAATTTTGAGAGTATTTGGATATTTACCACAACGAAACCGTGTTGATAAGCATGTTATTGGAGGGTGAGATAGTGGCCACCCACCCACCCTACATATATAATTTAGTTTTAACTGGAACACAGTTTCTAAAATATTTCTAAAAAAATTACACTTTGGTTTCAATTATGATTTTACAAACATAAAACAGTGTTTGTAATTGTAGTTGAAATATATATATATATATATATATATATATATATATATATATATATATATATATATATAGGGCGGGTGGGTGTCCTCTAACTCACCCTCCAATCCCTGTAACATCAGCATAAGATTTTAATTTAAAATTAATATAAAAGCGAACTCTTGTTTAATATCATGTAATTTAAGAGTAAAATAGTGAAGACCCACCCACCCTACATATAAATTTTAACCTCAACTATCACACTGGTTATAAAATATTTGAAAAAAAATTTGTCATTTTTGTTTCAATTATAATTTTAACAAACTGAAAACAGTGCGTGTAATTGAAGTTCAACTATATATATAGGGCGGGTGGGTGGCCTCTAACCCACACTCCAATCCCTGAAACATCAGAATGAGATCTGAATTAAAATTTTGCACAAAAACACGGATTGATATACAATTTTCTACAAATATCGCAATATGTTCTGATTTCGGTTTCAGGAACTCAAAAATTCGATCAAGCTTTGTTCAGTTTATTGCATTTATTATAGAAATAAATCAACAGCACGTTACGTACATCCATAATTTCTTGAAGTAGGTCATTAATACGCCATAATTAAATCAGTTTTGTTTAAAAATTTGATTTAATAGAAAATTAAAATATTGCGTGTATTTGTCTATTTTTTAAAACGAAACCTTGTTGATAATTATGTCATTAAAAGGTGAGATAGTTGCCACCCACCAACCTTACATATATTATTCAACTTAAACTGAAACACTGTTTACGTACATCCATAATTTCTTGAAGTAGGTCATTAATACGCTATAATTAAATCAGTTTTGTTTAAAAATTTAATTTAATAGAAAATTTAAATATCGCGTGAATTTGTCTATTTGTTAGAACAAAACATTGTTGATAATTATGTAGTTAAAAGGTGAGATAGTTGCCACCCACTAACCTTAAATATTTTATTCAACTTAAACTGGAACACTGTTTATATATATTTTTTAATATATTCACACTTTTCTTACATTTTTAATTGAAAATGAAAACAAATTTTGCAATTAAACTTTAAATGTTTTCGCGCTTTTTGTATTTAAATTCTCATGCTGATGATAAAAAGATTGGATGGTGGGTAATATCTACATAGTAATATTACCCACCATTAAATCTTTTTATCATCAGCATGAGAATTTAAATACACAAAAGCGCGAAATTCAAATTAACATTTAAAAAAATCATGTTGAATATCATTAAATTAGAGGGTGTAATAGTGGCCACCCACCCACCCTTTATATACATTTTACTTTCAACTACAACTATGTTTTTAAAAAATTTGAATTAAAATTTACACTTTTGCTTCAATTAAACTTTTCACAAACTTAAAACACTATTAGTAATTAGAATGGATATGTAGGGTGGGTGCGTGGCACTCTAACCTACCCTCCAATTTCTTTAACACCAGCATGAGATTTTAATTCAAAAATGCACGAAATACAAATTATTATAAAAACCAACTCTTGTTAAATATTATGTAAGTTGAAATACGTTTTTACTTCAACTACAACATTGTTTTTAAAATATTTGAACTAAAAATAACACTTTTGTTTAAATTATAGTTTTTACAAACTTAAAACAGTGTTTGTAAATTAAGTTTAAATATCTATGATTTAGTTATAGAGATTGCACAAAAACACGGATTCATAAAAAAAATTCTGCACATATTGCAATATGTTTTAATTTGTAATTCACGAACTCACAAATTCGCTTAATTATTAATTAGTTTATTACACTTATTATACAAATAAATCAAGAATATACTATATAACCGCATAATTTATTGAAGTAGGTCATAAATGCGCTACAATTATATGATTTTCGTTAAGAATCTTGAATTAAATAAAAAATTTAATTATAAAATTTTGCGTGTATTTGGCTATCTATCACAAGGAACCCTTATTGATAATCATGTAACTGGAGGGTAAGATAGTGGCCACTCACCTACCCTATATTATTGTCAGCTTTAACCGAAAAATTGTGTATAAAATATTTTGAAAATATATTCACACTTTGCTTACAATTCGAATTTTTGAAATCTTAAAACACTTTGTGCAATTAAACTTTAAATGAATATGTAGGATGGCACTATTATCCACCCTCCAATCCCTTTATCAGCATGAGAATTTTATTAAAAAGGGCGATATTCAAATTAACATTAAAAAATCTCTTGTTAAAAATCATGAAATTGGAGGGTGGGATAGTGACCATCCACCCACCTTACATCTATATTTTCACTTCAACTACAACACGGTTAGTAACTAGATATTAAATGTATATGTAGGGTGGGTGGGTGTTACATTAAACCACCTTCCAATTTCTTTAACATCGAATTATTGAGAATTTAATTAATTTATGCGCGAAATTCAAATTAATATAAAAGCAAACTCTTGTTAAATATTATATAGTTAGACACCCACCCACCCTACATATAATTTTTAACCTAAACTACAACACTGTTCCTAAAATATTGCAACTTTTGCTTCAATTATAATTTTTACAAAGCATAAAACATTGTTTATAATTGAAGTTTAAACATATATATGTAGGGCGGGTGGGTGTCCTCTAACCCACCATTTATTTTTTTTTGACAAAGCATGACATTTTAATTAAAAGTTTGCACAAAAACACAGATTGATATAATTTGTTTGTGCTTATCGCAGAATGTTTTGATTTCTGTTTTATAAACTCAAAATATCGATAAAATTTTGTTTAGTTTATTGAATTTATAGTAGAAGTTAATTTAAAGCAGGCTACATATATGCATAATTTATTGAAGTAGGCCCTAAATACGCTATATTCTTATGAATTTGTTAAAAAAACTTGAATTAAATAGAAAATTCAATTATAAAATATTGCGTGTATTTGGATATTTACCACAACAAAACCTTGTTGATAATCATGTAATTGGAAGGTGAAATAGCGGCCACCCACCCATCCTTTATATATAATTTAACTCTAATTGGAACACTGTTTCAAAGATATTTTAAAAAAATTGCACAAATACTAATTGACATAAAATGTTCTGCACATATCAATATGTTTTGATTTTCGCTTAAGAAACTCAAACATTTGCTTAAGATTCAAGCTTTGTTTAAGTTATTGAAATTTTTAAAGAAATAAATGAGCAGCACTCCACCTGCACATAAAATTTATTGAAGTAGGTCACAAATAGCTAAAATCATATGATTTTCGTTAAAAAAACTTGAATTATATACAAATTTATAAAATTATAAAATATTGCTTGTGTTAAAATAGTTTCCATAACGAACCCTTCTTGATGATAATGTAATTGAAGGGTGCGAGAGTGGCCACCCACCCTCCCTACATATATATTTTAACTTTAACTGTAACACTTAATAAAATATTTTAAAGAAATATTCAGAGATTTGTTGCCATTTTAATTTATGAAAGCTTAAAACACTGTTTATAATTAAATTTTAAATGTAAATGCAGGGCGGGTGGGTGGCACCCTTACCCACCCTCAATTCCTTTTAACATGTGATCTTAATTAAAATAGCGTGAAATTCAAATTAAATAACTGCGACATCTTGTTGACTATCATGGAATTTGAGGGTGGGATAGTGGCCACCCACCCACCCTACATATAAGTTTCAAATTTAACTACAACCCTGTTCTTAAAATATATTTTTTTAACACTTATGTTTGAATTATATTTTTTAGAAACTTACAAACTTAAAACAGTGTTTGTAATTGAAGTATAAATATGTATAAGGAGGGTGTGCGACTTCCAACTTTTTAAATCCACTCTAAACTGATTGTGCTTCCAAAAATAGAAACAAATAGAAACACGCCTCCTGAAAATACCAAAATATTCATCCCTTATTTTTTATGAATAAATTTTCAATCCCTACATTTTCAAATTTAGAAAATAGTTAAACAAAAGCCACATATTTTAAATTTTTAAAACTTGCTCTTTCTGGTTGTAAATATAAACAATTGCAAACGTTCCTTCTGTAGATTCCAAAATATTTAGCCCTTAATCTTCAAGATTAGATTTTCATTCTTCACATTTTTAAATTTTAAAATAAAATAAAGATACAAACCTTAAATTTTCAAAATCTACTCTTATTTGATTGTGCTTCTAAAAAATGAAGCAAATATTATTATTTTTCCTGCAATTGCCAAAAAATTCAACCCTTAATCTCCAATATGAAATTTTTAATCTTTACATTTTCAAATTTGGTTTTAAAAATAGTTAAACAAAAATCAAATACCTTAACTTTCCAAAATCCGCTCTTTACTGAGTATACTTTAAAAATTATAAACATTTGTAAACATCCCTTCTGCAGGTTTCAAAATATTCAACCCTTAATTTTTAGGATTAAATTTTCATTCTCCGCACTTTTAAATTCTATTTTAAAATAGTAAAATCTAAGCTACAAACTTAAAATTTCCAAAATCTACTCCTAATTGATTGTGCTTTCATAAATAGAATAAAATACAATCATTCCTTTTGCAAATTCAAAAATATTCAATCTTTAATCTCCAATACTAAATTTTTGGACTTTAGATTCAAATTTGTTTTTATAAATATTTAAACAAGAGCCAAATACTTTGAATTATTAAAATCTACTCTAAACTGATTATACTTTAAAAATTATAAACATTTCCAAATATTCCATCTGCAGATGCCAAAATATTCAATCCTGAATATTCCAGATTAGATTTTCATTTGTGGCAGATTTGAATTCGATTTTAAAATAGTAAAACAAAAGACAAAACTATATTTTCAAAATCTACTAACTGATTGTACTTCAAAAAATATAAACAATTATAAACATCCCTTCTACAGATTTCAAAATATTCAACCCTAAATCTTCAAGATTAGATTTTCATTCTTCACATTTTTAAATACGATTTTATAATAAATTAATATAGATACAAACTTTAAATTTTCAAAATTTACAACAAATTGATTTTGCTTTCAAAAATTGAAGAAAAATACTATCACTTTTCGTGCAAATACAAAAATATTCAACCCTCAATCTTTGATATCAAATTTTCAATTTTTACATTTTCAAATTTGGTTTTAAAAATAGTTAAACAAAACCTAAATACCTTAACACTTCAAATTCCGCTCTCCACTGATTGTACTTTAAAAAATATAAACATTTGTAAACATCCCTTCTGCAGGTTTCAAAATATTCAGGATTAAATTTTCATTCCTCGCACTTTTAAATTATATTTTAAAATAATAAAACCAAAGCTAAAAACATTAAGGTTTCAAAATTTACTACTAATTGATTGTATTCTCATAAATATAATGAAATACAATAATTTTAATTTTGCAAATACCAAAATATTCACCCTTAACCTCCAATATAAAATTTTTGGACTTTACATTCAAATTTGATTTTAAAAATAGGTAAACAAGAGCTAAATACTTTAAATTATTAAAATCCATTCTTTACTGATTGTACTTCAAAAGTTATAAACATTTGTATACATTCCGTCTGCAGATGCCAAAATATTCAACCCTAAATCTTCAAGATTAGATTTTCATATTTGGCAGTTTTAAATTCTTTAACAATCTTCACATTTTCATATTGAATTTTTAAATAGTTTAAAAAAACATACACTTTAAATTTTCAAAAATCGCTCTTCACTGATTGTACTTCCTAAAATATAAACAATTGCAAACTTTCACTCTGTAGATTCCAAAATATTCAACTCTTAATCTTCAAGATTAGATTTTGATTCCTCACACTTTTAAATTCGATTTTAAAATGAAATAAAGATACAAACTTTAAATTTTCAAAATCTAAAATATTCAACCCTGAATCTCCAATATTAATTTTTTAATTTTTACATTTTCAAATTTGGTTTTAAGAATAGTTAAACAAAAACCAAATACCTTATATTTTCAAAATACACTCTTCACTGAGTGTACTTTAAAAATTATAAACATTTGCAAACATCCCTTCTCCAGGTTTCAAAATATTCAACCCTTAATCTTCAGGATAAAATTTTAATTCTTCGCACTTTTAAATTATATTTAAAAATAATAAAATCAAAGCTACAAACTTTAAATTTACAAAATCTACTCCTAATTGATTGGATTTTTACAAATAGAATGAAATACAATCATTCCTTATGCAAATACCAAAATATTCAGCCGTTAATCTCCAATATTAAATTTTTAATTTTTACATTTTTAAATTTGGTTTTAAAAATAGTTAAACAAAAGCCAAATACTTTAACTTTACAAAATCCGCTTTTCACTGAGTGTACTTTAAAAATTATAAACATTTGCAAACATCCCTTCTGCAGGTTTCAATATATTCAACCCTTAATCTTCAGGATAAAATTTTCATTCTCCGCAATTTTAAATTATATTTTAAAATAGTAAAACCAAAACTAGAAAATTTAAATTTCCAAAATCTACTCCTAATTGTTTATGTTTTCACAAATAGAATAAAATACAATCATTTCTTTTGCAAATACCAAAATATTCAACCTTTAATCTTCAATATTAAATTTTTGGACTTTACATTCAAATTTGCTTTTAAAAATTGTTAAACAAAAGCCAAATACTTTAAATTATCAAAATACATTCTTTACTCATTCTACTTAAAAATTATAAACATTTGAAAATATTCAACCCTTAATCTTCAACATTCGAATTTCATTTTTGGCAGATTTAAATTCGATTTTAAAATAGTAAAACAAAAGCCAAAAACTTTAAATTTTCAAAATCCACTTCTAACTGATAGTACTTTAAAAAATATAAACAATTACATCCTTTCTACAGATTCCAAAATATATAACCCTTAATCTTCAAGATTAAATTTTCAATCATCACATTTTTAAATTCGATGTTAAAATAATAAAACAAAAAGCCATAAACGTTAAATTTCTAAGATCCACTCCTAATTGATTGTACTTCCAAAAATAGAAACAATTACCAATATTCCTCATGCAAATACCAAAATGTTCAGCCTTGATATATCCGTATTAATTTTTCATTATTTAGTCCAACTTTCTAAAATTGAGATAATGTGATTCTGTAGGATTTCTGTAATTTCTAAAATTGGGATAATGTGATTCTGTAATATTTGTTTTAGTACTTGGTTTCTTCTTACAGTATTTACTTTACTATCCATACATCTATCTCAGTTTTTTTTAAATTATTTTTCATTCATATAATGGTTTTGCTTGAGTGAGTTTGCGATTCTATTTATTACAACCAATTTAATTACGTGATTATTTTAGTCCAATACAATATAATTGCCTGCGTTTTTTTGTGTAGTTAATTTACACTCCGTGTAAACTACTGTGTTTATTAATAAAACGAGCGTTGGCAATTATAGCGTTTTATGTACGCATTTATTCGCTCTAATTAAATGATAAATATGAGAGGATGTAATATATTTCGAAACAATTATTTGCTATGTGTAAAATACACATTTTATTTTCCGCTCGCGCAATAAACATAAATATAAGCTTCGCAATTATAATTTACTTTACATTACACACACTAATTGGTATTGTCACGAAAATATGTTTATTATGCCGACCGTAAGACTTAATTATCGTTATTTGTTAAAGGAGTCGTAATATATTTATTATTATCTCGTAGATAATTACATTAGGTTTATCCGCAATAAATTTAATTTAGTTTCGTATAATTATATTATTTATTACTCCAAGCTAGTGTTTATATTTATGTTATTACAGGGTGAGAAATTGTTTAATTTAAACGTTTATATTAGGAAGGTTGTTATCTTCGGGATATATAGGACGTGTTATGTTTTACATGTTGTTACATAATTATAATTGTTTTAATTATTAAAGAAAAATAAATATAACAGTTATAATTATGTAACAACATTTAAAATATAACATATCGTATATATCCCGAAGATAATTGAATATTGTTTTTGTAATATATTCAAAACAATTGAACTTTATTTGTTTAAGAATTTATTTTTACAAAAGTATTCAATTATTTACCTAATAACATATTTACACATTTAAATATTTTTTTCTAAATAGTTTCGATGATACAATCAATTCTAGGGAAATGCCAACCAAACAATTCACTGTAATACTA